>JAXQQM020083551.1:0-198516 GCA_034641835.2 Pinus albicaulis
ACACAAGGACCTACTCTGATACCAATTGTTGGGAAAAATACTGAGAGGGGGGGGGGGGTGAATCAGTATTTACTGCATATTCAAAACTTTTTACATTTTCATTCCTTAAAACCCATATGCTACTTTCCTTCAGTAAACTAGCGTATATACGCGGATCCCCTTTATGAAACTCACGTATACACAGAGATCTAGATATGTCATTAAATCTTCACTTAAACCATTCCATCATTTATTCATCAGATATTCAATAAGCAGTAAACATGTGCAGTAAGAACAGAATAAACCATCACACAAAACATCACACATGAACACCAGGATTTTTAGGTGGAAACCCAAGTCGGGAGAAAACCACCGCTGCAGTTGCTCAGCCTTCAATATTTTATTATAGAGAAAACGTCTTACAACATACAGGGCCAAGTCTATGTGATCAAAGACGCAGTACCCACTACATTGCTGTCGTGCCTTCTGAAGGGGAGCTACAACTCAATGCTATCACCTTCTGAAGGGAGCTATTTACCTCTATCTCGTTCTTACTAGCTCACCCCGTAGTGGAGTCGATAACCTCCGACTGGAAAGGCTACAACCCTCAGCACCACCTTGGACCACGTTTCATCAATTTTCACACTGGATCCAACAACTTCAATAGAACACAACTTGCAAGCCACGTTTCATCATATTTTCAGACTGGACCCTTTCCATACTTTTAAGCACAAACATACATCACCAACAGATACTTATCAACACAGATCAGATAGCAGAAACACAGCAGAATAGATCAGATATTTCATACCCCTTGCTTCAGCAAACCCTAGTTTGCATACGCGCTTTCCCTTCACTGATGTCGCGTATATACGCGTTTCCGTCCACACAAACCAGCGTATACCTCAGTGTATATTTTATTGCGCATACGCGCTTTCTCTTTGCTGAAGCTGCGTATATACGCGCTTCCTCCGCGTCGAAGTAGCGTATAGATCTTCAAATATTACAGAGCAGCATACTTCTTCAGATCAGATATTCAGTTCAGATTTACCCTTTCCTTCTGCATGCAGGTTCGCTCATCACGTATCTAATCACTCCATAAACAAACATCTAGAAAATACAGATTACTTCAGATCAGATATCCCGCTTCATCATTTCTTCATAGGTGCATCAGATCCAAATCTATCATCAAACTTTTACTCCTTTCCATACAAGGAGGACTACAGAGAAGTATTCATTCAAGCTCTATATCTTGCTCTCACACTGTGTTCCCATTGAATTCTGTTCTCCAGAGTAGGCTTTGTCCTTTTTCAATACTGAAGAGTCTCTTTTTTCAACACAAAAATAAAACAATACCATGAGCCCAAAACTACCTGGACGGGGTCAATTAGGCGGATCATTACCCAATACCATGGGTCAATACCATGGTGGTTATCCTTGGTTTTTCACTTTTTGAGCGCTTTAGCCCATACACGACTTGGCACGTTCTTTTCCGCGTGCATACGCGACTTCCCCTAGGCCAATCCGCGTATACCTAGAGACATACTCTTTTTCATCATAGAATCTGGCACATGCTGAAATCCTTTCTTCATTGCCTTCTGTACTCACTGTAGATACATCAGATTTCCTTCATTAAGAACATATTCTATCAAGCACAACTTCATCAAGTAAGTTGTCATCATCTTTATCAGATGGGTTGCCTTTTAAGGACAACACTCAGCATCATATTGTCAACAAACATTATATCACACCAGATTTACATCATTTACTAAGTCCATCAAGTCAAGCATAACTTCATCAGGTGGATTGCCATCAAGGACAACACATGTCAACAGTCGCATGTCTTCATCTTCATTCAGTGGGTTTCATCAAGGACAACACTCGCATCATATCAAACAGAAGCATGTATCAAAGGTCTGCTAGTCAAAGTACTTACCAGATCCTAGTTTGCTTTCATGTCTTTCTTAAGTGCCTGGTCAAAGGCTGGCTAGTTTTAAAGTACTTACTAGATCCTGGGCTACTCTTGGTTCTTCATTTGTTTTTCCCCTTCTTATTGTATCACTCCATTCCATAAATCAAACCTTAAAGAGATCCTTAGGCATAGATGACTTGCCCCATAGACCACTCTTAAACCTGATTTGTTTCAATTAAATCCTCTTATGAATCCATAGCCCAATGGACTGAAAATCTGCCATCATCTTTCATCTTAGCTAAAGCTTACTCTTGTTGCTTGCAACTTCTCACTTTTGAACCTATTTGCACATTGATCTTTCCGCCTCAGACAACAATCATGTTCAATCATCCAAACACAAAACCAAACCCTTGGACTTCATAACTAGCCTAATATCAATACCTTAAGCTTTCAAAGACAAATCCATCTTTGTACATATTGGAGAGATCCCTCTCCAGATTCAGGAGGGCTAGATCCTAGAATCCCAAAGTTGGTTGAAATGATGTTAACTCTGTGATCGGACTTTTTCCAATCTTGCTTATTACAGAGACCTAACATTTCTGGCGACTCCACTGGGGATGCGTTGATTTTTCACCTTTTTCCCTTTATTTTTACACAAAATTTGAGAGTAAAAAGAAGCCTTTTCAAGCACTACCAAGAAATGGTAATCATGATGAAACCTGTTTGAATCAGTGACAAACTAGGGGAACCCTAGGATTCTCATAAGACTTTATCTAACCTTGAAAAATCAGCTGGCTTAGCCATAAGAGTAGACTGTCTTTGTTTCACAACCGTAGCTAAGTTTTGAAACAAAGTTAGGACATTCTTAGAAACCACAAATAAAAATAGTTCAGAAAATACCAAAAACATCTCAGATTGGTAGTAAAACACTTGCTCTTACATATCACTTACCTTTGATTTTGTTTTACCCTATACTCTTAGGGAAATTCTGGAAAGGGCTAGGTAGTGTCCGGATCTCATCCTCTTTGGAGGTGACATATCTGGTGAATGCTCTCCCAGTCGATCTCTGATTAGAGTTTGTTGTGTTTTGGGATATCCTTGAAAAGGGATGTTTCACAAGCAATGTGGTGGATAGTGCATCTCTTTCAAAACATTCTAAACTTTCCACCTGGCGACTCCACAATCCTGAACAGACCTTAAGACTCCACTGGGAAGAACCCTCATCATTATAATATCTTTCAACTCGCCAGAGGACTATAGGATTGGTATCATAAAACAGACCACAGTTAATCCTCTCAAAGATTGTCATATCTGGTTGAACTTGTCTAATTTATTTGGGTCTAAAAACATAGCATAGTGGCTCCTAGAAAGATTCACACTAGAGCCCATCCTGACCCTGATCCACCTGAGATAGTTGATGACCCAGAAAGAATCCTTAGGAAGTCTCCTAAGATAGAATCCTCAACTATTTTCAGATCATCCCTAAAGGCTAATTCAGTCCCTGAAAATCTTTCAGCTCTACAGAAATCACAAACTGACTTATTAAACCCATTTAGAACTAGGTCATTTGGTGATTTAGATCAGCTAGATTCTGAGACTTCACTTTCATCTCCTGCAACAAGTGAACATCTTGGTAGCAGGGAAACAACACCTCCTGATTTACATGTTCTTCTTAACTTAGGTGTCCCTCATCCAAGATCAACTCAACAATCTATTGTTTTTCCATCCACTTCTGTTCATCCCTCATTCGTTACTCAAACCACTTCATTTCAGCCCACCCCACCTCTTGTCAATCCACCCCCACCACCTATCATGGCAGCATGGTATGCTCCCTTGGTCCTTCCTGTACCATTATTCAATCTTCCACAGGACTATCAGTCCAAAATTCCATTGTATGATGCTAGCAATGCTACAACTGCATCACAACATGTGGATAAGACGAATGAATACTTTGACAGAAATGAAATTGATGATGATTCTGTCAAACTCAGATTGTTTGCTCAGAGTTTGGGGGGAGAAGTAAGAAAATGGTTTAAAGGCTTAGCCCCCCATAGTATAAATGATCTCCAAGGCTTCCATCAAACATTCTTAAACAAATGGGAAGTGAGGAAGAATCCTCTCTAAGTCCTTGCTGACTATAACAATCTCCATAGGAATACAGGGGAAAGTGTACAAGCTTATTGTACTAGGTTTAACAGTGTGTACAATGCACTCTCCCATGAATTAAAACCTCCACAAGGTTCAGCTTTAAACAAGTTCCCTGAAGGGTTTGATGCTGACATGACATACTCAGTCAGAGAGAGAGAGATTTTGCATCTCTTAAAGACATGCAAAGAGGTGCTCTTTCTGTGGAAGTAAACTTGATGGAGAAGAGAGCAAGGATGAAAGCAAAAAAGAAAGTATCCTTTAGAGAGGAATCCACACCTACTTCCTCAAGCTCAAATATGGAAAGAATGATGGAAGAAATGATGAAGAAAATGAGCATTCTTGAGAGATCACAAGCAATTCAGATTCAAACTGCTCCTCAAAACAGAAACCAAAACCAGAATCAAACTATGAGAAGGAACCAACCTCTAAACAGACCTAGGGAAGACGATCAACAGATTGCTCCTCCCTTTCATTAAAACTATGTAAGTGAGATTGACGAAACAGATCAAATAACAGAGGAAGATGATATTAATCTATTTGGGGTAGATGATGACGACTTTGAAGTTCATTATGATAAGAAACAAGGTCTTTACACACCATACAACGACAAAAGAGATGATAATGAAGACTATTGTCAAGACATGGAAAATGCCATGACTGAACCTTCAAAGGAATATGAACTTAGAAGTAGATCGATTCAACAAACCCCCAACAACAAAACCTCTAACAAATCTTCTCAAAGGAGCACTGCAACCAAGCCTAGAACGGTCAAACAAAAGGACAAAACAGTGGCTGATAATTCTGGTAAAGGTAAACAAAAAGACACTCAAAATCTTGAAAAACAGAGTGCAAACATCAGTAGTACTAACACTTCAGCTAGTACTCTTCCTTCAACCATTGTGTCAACTGTAGATAAAACAAATCAACAAACTGTTGTTGCTGATAAAGTGGCAGTAAACAAGGCTGAAACCAACACCTTAAAGAACCAAATTCCTTTCAGTCTGGAACAGGAAATCTCAAAAATCAAAATTGTTGTTCCCTTGACGGAGTTAGCTGCCCATCATGTATATAAAACCCAAATTTTGAAGGCTTTAAACATAGAGGAAAATGAGGATACTCTCAATCTTAATGATGACCAACCAGAGCTGATTTTTGGTCCAAAGATTGAAGGTAAATTTCAAGAGGGGCTTGTCCCTCCCTTTTATGTAAGTTTGAAAATTCATGAAAAAATTCTACACAATGCTATGCATGACTCAGGCGCTTCCCATAATTTAATGCCAAAAGCTGTAATGGAAAGCCTGGGTCTAAAAATTACCAGACCTTACAAAGACCTGTACTCCTTTGAATCAAGCAGAGTTAAATGTTTAGGATTGATCAAAGACCTCTGTGTTAATTTAGCCCAAATTCCAGCCAAGTGTTTGGTCATAGATGTTGTTGTGGCTGATGTGCCCCCAAAGTATGGAATGCTTTTATCAAGATCTTGGGGGGCTAAGGTACAAGGTACCATGCAGATGGACATGACCTATGTGACTATCCCTATTTTCAATCAGACTAGAAGACTTTATAGGGAGTCTCATATGCAATACACAGTTACAAGTCAAGACAGACCTCAAAACTCCCCTCTGTATTCTATGAATACAAGCCTTGATTCTTTTATCATGTTTAATGATGAAACACTCCCTGAATATATCACTTTAACAGGATTAATGGCTGAAACGGAGGAAGAGGAACACAACACTGAAGAATCAAAACAGTTTGCTACATTTGAAAACATTGGCAAACAAAACATTGGTTTTGAGTTACATGTCATAAATCCATTTTTGTTAAACCTTGACAGTCTAAAGAGCAATCCTCAATCCGATGAGAAAATTGAGGAATCAAATCATACAGAGGATATTCACCAAACAGATAAAAATGAAGATGATCCTCTCTGGACTATGTATTTTGATGGGTCATGCACTAAAACAAATGCTGGTGTAGGTGTCTGGATTACTAACACTGAAAGCAAGCACACAAAATGAATTTCTTGCAAATTGAACTTTCAGTGTTCAAATAACATAGCAGAATATGAATCCCTGCTCTTAGGCCTAAACCTGTTGAAAAAACTAGGAGCCAGAAGAATTAATGTATATGGGGATTCTGAGTTAATAATTAGGCAAGTCAATGGGGAGTATAATGAAAATCATCCCAGACTTAGGGCCTATCGAAATGATGTCATGGATCTTTTAAAAACATTTGAGGAATCCACACTGAGTTTTGTCCCGAGGAGAAGAAATCTTATAGCCCACAATTTGGCCTTTGCAGCTAGGACATGTTTAACGCCATATCAGACTGATGATTGTTCACCTCAAATAAAATTTAGACCAGTTGTGCCTGATAATAAAAAATATTGGTAGGTGTTCGAGGGAGATAAACAAATAGAAGACTTCATGCAATTCAGAAATGAATTTGAACTACATAGTTCAGATTCAGACTAAGATACAGACTACAGTGAAGAAAATTTTCTTGGTGAAGAAGAACCTTCTCCTGAGCTTGTCGTCATTAACCTTAAAACTAGCAAACTTAGACACAAAATAGAATTGAGTGCAGAATCAGAAACAGAAGATTTAGAAACATTGCATTCTAAAGATGAAAGTTTGCCAAGTGGTCTAACACCTTTAGAAGAATTGTTTGATTTTAATGATGTGGCTAGGAAACCTAAGCTGGAACCTGTAGAGACTGAAGTGGAGGAATGCAACATAGGCAGTGAGGAAAAACCAAAAATGATTAAACTGTCTAAAACTTTGCCAGCTCACATAAGACTCAAATACATAGAGCTGTTCAAAGAATTTTCTGATGTTTTCGCATGGAGTTACGAAGATCTGAAGTCCTATGACACTGAAATAATACAACACAAAATCCCTCTTAAATAAAACCAGAAACTATTCAAACAGAAACTGCGCAGAATAAACCCTGTGCAGCTACCTTTGGTTAAGAAGGAAATCATGAAGATGTATGATGCTGGTATTATTGTCCCTATTAGATATTCTGAATGGGTATCTAATCTGGTGTCTGTTAGGAAGAAGACTGGAGAAATCAGGCTTTGTATAGACTTTAGGGATTTAAACAAAGCTTCGTTAAAAGACAACTACCCTTTACCAAAAATGGATCGTATTTTACAAAGGGTGGTAGGGTCTAGAAGAATTTATTTTCTTGATGGCTATTCAGGGTATAATAAGATCTTAGTCAACCCTGCTGATCAATTAAAGACAACCTTTACTACACCATGGGGCACCTTCATGTATGTGAAGATGCCTTTTGGTCTAATGAATGCTGGAGAAACCTTTCAGAGAGCCATGGACATAGCATTCTTGGAAGAATTGGGCTTCTTCATCATTATCTATCCTGATGATGTTACTGTGTTTTCAAAAACAGATGAAGAACACTTAAAATATTTGAGAAAATTTTTCAAGAAGTGTAGAAAGTTTGGGATATCTTTAAACCCTAAGAAGACGCTATTTTGTCTCCAAGAAGGTAAACTTCTTGGGCACATTATTTTAGAAGAGGGTATTAAGATAGATCCAAAGAGGATTGAGGCCATATTGCAAATCTCTCATCCTCGAAACATCAAGGAGTTGCAATCTTTCATTGGGAAGATTAACTTTTTGAGAAGGTTCATCCCTAACTTAGCTGAGCTCCTTAGGAATATCACAAATATGTAAAGAGGGAACGAGGGATAAAATGGACCTTGGAAGCAAAGACATCCTTTGAGCTGGTGAAACAAGAATTAACCAAAACACCGGTTCTCATAAGTTCTGATTTTTCAAAATATTTTTATATCTTCTCGTTTGCATCAGAACATACCATAGCTGCTGTCCTTTTACAGAAGAATCCACAAGGACAAGTGCAGCCTATTGCATTCTTTAGTAAGGCATTGAGGGATGCCCCTTTGAAGTATAACATTATGGATAAGCAAGCTTTTGCTTTAGTAAAAGCTCTAAAGGACTTCAGAGTATACATCCTTCACTCACACATTATTTCCTTTGTCCCAAACTCAGTTGTTAAAGACATTCTAACACAGGACCCAGATGGTAAGAGAGGTAAGTGGATTGATGTTATCCTTGAATATGATTTAGAGATAAAACCCACTAAGCTCATCAAAGGCCAAGGCCTAGCTAGATTAATGGCCGAATCAAATTGTGAAGTTCTTGATATTAACATGGTTAATGCTTTGGATGACCAAGAAGAATTCTCAACTCCCATTGTTGAAAATCATTTTATGAATTCTCCTTGGTATGCTGATATTATTTATGTTTTTCTTAATTTAAATGCACCTCCTGGTTTATCAAAAACAAAGGCAAGATTTTTAAAATTGAAGGTTGTAAACTATTGCATTATTGATAAATGTCTTTATTGGAAAAATGAAAGTGGTATATTGCTTAAATGTTTTCCTGAGTTTGATGCAGAAAAAGCTAAGAAGGAATTCCATGAAGGAGAGTGTGGACGTCATTTGTACTGGAAGTCAACAACCAACAAAATTTTGAGGGCTGGTTTCTATTGGCCTACTCTTTTTCCTGATGTACACAAAATGACCACTACTTGCCATAAATGCCAATTGTTTGAAGGCAAGAGAAAATTACTACCCCTGCCTCTGCATCCAATCACTGTTGAAGCTCCTTTTCAACAGTGGGGACTTGACTTCATAGGAGAAATCCATCCCTCATCTTCTACCCAGCATAAATGGATTCTCACAGCCACAGACTAGTTCACTAAGTGGATAGAAGCCATTCCTTGTAGGCAAGCCAATGACTCAGTTATCATAAAATTTATGGAGAATAACATTCTTTCAAGATTTGGCTGTCCTACCAAGATAATCACCGATAATGCAGCAGCATTTGCATCAAGGAAAATGGTGGACTTCTGTCATAAATACCAGATAACATTGGGGCATTCCACGGCCTATTACCCTCAAGGTAATGGACTTGCAGAATCTTCAAACAAAATCTTAGTGAACATAATCAAGAAACTGTTGGAAGGCAACAAAAAGTCTTGGCATACAAAACTGGTTCATGCACTTTGGGCTGACAGATTGACTTTGAAAAAATCTATTGGTATGTCACCTTTTCAGTGAGTGTATGGTACAGATGCAATTTTTCCCAATAGTCTTGGTGTACCAGTTATGAAGTTAATTCAAGAGTTGTAGACTGAAGAAAATAACATGACCAGAAGAATAAATCAGACCACTCATCTTCAGCAGACCAGGGAGGAAGTGTATAACAAAGCATTGCACAAACAAGACAGCATTGAAAAGCTTTTTGACAAAAGAACTAAGGCCAGTAATTTTAATGTTGGAGACAAAGTTTTGAAGTGGGACTCAAGGAGGGAAGAGAAGGGAAAGCATGGAAAATTTGATCACCTATGGCTTGGCCCTTACTCTATTCATTCAGTTGCTGGTAATAATGCATTTTTCTTACAGGAACTAGATGGAACAGAATTGTTTGGGGGTCCTGTCAATGGCAGGATGCTTAAGCATTATTTATATTGATCCATTTTATGTTTTGAAGCCTTTTTATCTTTTTCCATTATGAATAGTCCATCCACCATTTCATTCAAAGTTATCAAAAGAAATCAAAAATACAAAAAAAAGAGAAAAGAAAGAAAAGAGGGCATAGATGAAAACAAGAAAGGCAAAGCCCCATGCCAAAAAGAGAAACAAATGTTGAAAGTGTGCAAGCTCAAATGCCACTCCTAAAACACACTTCTAGCTAGTCAAACAGCTTAAAATTGACTAATTAGTTTTCAATTTATTGCTGATAGGGTAGAAAATGTGATTTTCCAAACTATTCAATCTTGGCTTATTAGTAGATAAATTACGATAGAAATTGAAGGTTCAAATAAACTCAAAATCTGAACCAGAAGAGCTCAAAGAAAAAGAAAAAACAGCTATGAAAAAGATGAAGGAAGTGCTCAACTTTCAGATCTCAAGCTTTCCATTTTTTATTTAAAAATTTCTTGCAAAATAATGTCTGTGTGCAGCTTGTTGTTTATGCCATAGACCACAGCAAGCCAAATAGTTTAATCTTGACTTGGCTGTTTTTAAATTTCTTCTTTAGAATTTAAAGAATGAAAGTCCGTTGGACAGTTTAATCCCAACACACAGTAGATTAGGTAGAGAAATATTTGAGCTCAACTGTTTAATCTGAGTTCAAGGAGAAATAAGCAGTAGAATTAGATTAGTTTTTATGCTTTCAAAAGAATAAAATGTTGTGAAAAGAGTTTGCCAATCCAAGTGCACTCTAATGAAGAAAAAAAAAATGTTAGATCAGTAGGATTGGGTAGGTAGAATTTTTATTGATGAAGTCCATTTGTTCTTTCATAACTGGTATTACTTTTCAGAGCAAAGAAGAGCAGTTCAAAGGACCAGGCACAAGTCAGTATCCCAGAGAAATCAAGTCTGAATTCTTGATGCCTTCAAGAAGGCACCATCCCCAAGTGGAGCCACTGTTAGCCACCCATGTTTTTATTTCATATCAGCTGGTGGCTAAATATTCTTTGCAGCCTTCAAGAAACAAATTCAGTCCTGAAATTGTTGGTGCTTGAAGTCTTTTTGATGAAACTCATGTTTTTGGTTAATCTTCACAACTGTTTCCTTCTTCAAACCTCTGATATCCTACAAAAATCCAAGTCAAATACTGCTACATTCCCCCTTTTTTCCCCTCCTTTTCTTCCAACTTACATCATTCTCCATTTTCCTTTCTTCCATAAAAACCCCACCAAAACATATGTCTTCCCTTTATCCCTTCATAAAATCAATTCCCTAAGGTTAAAAACTCACTTTTTGACCTTGTCTGAACCTTGATTCCCCTTTGAAAACATTGAAAATCCTATAAAATGCACATTTTATATGAGGTTAGGGCTTTTAGACCCCTCGGGCTAAGCCCCTGGCTTTTTCCCCCATATATCCGAGCGCCGGGACCAACTGCTCAGTCCTTAGGCGCTAAACCTAAAATACAACCTTTCTCCGTCCATTTTCCTTTGAAAATTCGAAAAAAGCCATTTTATAAAGTTTTAACGTGAAATATTAAAGTCACGTGGTTTACCACACGATTCAACCTGGGCCATCGATCTGCTCCACAGATCCGACGGAGCGTAATGCAGCTTGCCTGGTGGATCCCCCTTTTTCCCGCGCTGATTCCAAAAAACCGCCGGTCTCATTCCGCACCACCCTCTGTTAGTTGGTGGTTTATTCCCGTCGGCCAATGATTCCATACGCTGGTCGACACGTGTCTCCGACACTGTTCCAAAACCGCCGCGCCACCAAATCATTTCGTGCGTTAATCTTCGTACCATAACCATCCAGCGGAATCCACCTCCACCGTCTGATCTGGGCCCTCCCATCCGATGGTTGTCAATCCCCCGATCTGCTCGACCATTAACCAACCTGCTCACCGTTTAACCTCATTTTCCATGCATTAACTCCCATACCATGGACGCCCAGCGGAATCAGTGATCGCCGTTCGATCTGATCCTTCGCATCCAACGGCTGTCCTTCACTAAAGCTGCCCGACCTTAAACCTAGTTGCGTGCTATTTAACTGGGTCCCGGCGCGATCGAAAACTCCATCTCCGTCGTCGATCTTTTCAGATCGACGGTCCACATTTAAATACCTAATTCTATGGCCCCGTCAAACCTCCTCCACCGTTGACTTTCCAAATCGCTCCCGACCGTCGATCATAGCGCGATCAACGGCTCCGATCGCCTCATTCTCCCACATGCCCTCTGATGCAAATTTACCCATATAAATGCAGGATTTCCTCATTTTGTTTGTATTGTGCAGGTTTAAGGTTTTTTCCGGTCTAAATGGAGAAATTTCGTGGGATGAGGATGATGATCCTCTGCCTTTCGAAAAAATCAGAGAAATTATCCACAGGGTGTAAATCTATACTGTCGACGAGGTTTCATGAGCCTCTGCTGTCACGCACCCCTGTTAAACCTGCAAACAACAAAGAAATCGCAAGAAAAGAATATCAGATTGTGGAAAGCCAGTGATGGACCAAGACAGAGAATTAATAATCAGATGAGTGGGGATTATGGCTAAGACAGTTATCAAAAGCCTAATCCCCGACTCAAAACACAATTTAAAGAGAAAACCTATAGGTGATTGTCAAACATATTGCCTCCACCGCCATATTTGAGGCAAATTGACTCCTGAACCACCGCAGTGCCACCTGTTGTCTCAAAACGCTCAATCAGAGGCCAAATTTATTGAACAAAGTCAGATATTTTACCACAAAGCAGCCGTAGAGTTACTTCTGCCTGAGATTTAATGACATAATGTCTGCAGAATAACCCTAATTGTACACAGAGCCTCAAATGTCAAACAAAGCTCGCACCGAGCTAAATTCATGAGTGTAAAACCTTTAATACAGTGGAACACCTGTATAATTTCTTCATTGAACTTCCCAAAGGCCATGAAGACATTAACTCTGTATTAATTTTATTTGAGATCTTTAATCAGATCTCACCTCCTCATCCTTCTATAAATACTTCAGTAGAAGATGAGTGAGGGGTTGGTTGGTTGCTAATGTAATCGCTGAAGCATTGTAATTGTAACTGAGCTGAAGACTCTTGATTGTAGATAGGATTTCACTAGCTCTTGGAGCTCTGCTTGTAATAGATAAGTTAGGTTTTGAAAGAAAGATGAATTGACACACTGGATTTGAAGATTGTAACCGGTTTGGAGAATCAATATAAGTTGATTTATGGGATCCTGGTCTATGCTGACGGTGATGTTATTCTTATTGTAACTTGTGATTTTGTTTTTGTTTTCATTATGTTCCATTTTCTGTTGTAAAGAACAGTTTAAACAGGGTTAGGACCTACTATATATTAGTAACTTTCTCTGGCTAAGAAACCTTTATTTTTATGTTTTCTTTCAACTGTGTTATTTGGAAATTATTCAATTCAGTTTAAGCATAGGAATGTTGGCGTTCCCTCGTCTTATTGTCTTAGCTGAATATTATTTTTAAATGTTACTTTCAATATATGTTGTGTGAATATGAACTGAGGAAATTAAGGTTAGCCCTGAGTCCCTTTCTTATTTGTTTCAACTATTTGATTGTTTCCCTTAGGATGTGTTAAAAGTTGACTAGTTTCAAAGTACTTATCAGATCTTAGGCCATCCTATGTTATCTTTGTGATTGTCTTGAAAGTAACTAAGTAAAGAAGAGCTAGGAGAGGATTTGTGGTGCACCCGGCCCGCTAGCTTCTAATCCAAAGGTTGCCTTCAAGTTTCCCTTTGTTTTTCATATGTTTTCTATTAGAAGTGTATCAAAGGCTGGCTAGTTTCAAAGTACTTATCGAATCCTAGTTTTCTTTCATGTATTTCTTAAGTGCCTGGTCAAAGGCTGGCTAGTTTCAAAGTACTTACCAGATCCTGGGCTGCTCTTTGTTCTTCATTTGTTTTTCCCCTTCTTATTGTACCACTCCATTCCATAAATCAAACCTTAAAGAGATCCTTAGGCATAGATGACTTGCCCCATAGACCACTCTTGAACCTAATTTTTTTCAATTAAATCCTCTTATGACTCCATAGCCCAATGGACTGAAAAACCTGCCATCATCTTTCATCTTAGCTAAAGCTTACTCAGGTTGCTTGCAACTTCTCACTTTTGAACCTACTTGCATATAGATCTTTCCGTCTCAGACAACAACTATGTTCAACCATCCAAACACAAAACCAAACCCTTGAACTTCATAACTAGCCTAATATCAATACCTTAAGCTTTCAAATACAATATCCATCTTTGTGCATATTGGAGAGATCCCTCTCCAGATTCAGGAGGGCTAGATCCTAGAATCCCAAAGTTGGTTGAAATGATGTTAACTTTGTGATCGGACTTTTGCCAATCTTGCTTATTACAAAGACCTAACAAAACCCACCAAACTGATTAAAGGTCAGGGCTTAGCTAAATTAATGGTTGAATCAAACTTACAAGCCTTAGACATGGTAAATACCTTGGATGAGCAACAAGAGTTGCCTGATCCCACTGTTGAGGAAAAGTTTCAGAGCTCCCCTTGGTATTCTGAAATTTTATATGTGCTTACACACCTCAATGCCCCTCCCGAACTATCAAAGACCAAGGCCAGATTCTTAAAGATAAAGGCCAGAAACTACTGCATTTTGAATGAAAAATTATATTGGAAAAACCCAAATGGCCTATTTCTTAAATGTTTGCCTGAAAACAAGGCAGAGAGAATTAAGCAAGAATTCCATGCTGGAGAATGTGGAGGCCACCTGAGTTGGAAAGCCACTGCAAAAAAAATACTCAGAGCTGGCTATTATTGGCCCACACTCTTCAATGATGTCCATAGGATGATAATTTCCTGCCACAAATGCCATATTTTTGAAGGCAAAAGAAAACTCCTTCCCTTACCTCTACGACCCACCACTGTTGAAGGTCCCTTTCTGCAATGGGGCCTAGAGTTTATAGGGGAGATTCACCCTACTTCTTTTGCACAACACAAATGGATCCTAACAGCCACAAACTACTTCACTAAGTGGATAGAGGCCATACTTGCTAGGAATGCCACAGATTCAGTCATCATTAGTTTCCTAGAAGGTCATATCCTCTCTCGGTTTGGCTGCCCAAGGAAAATAATAACTGATAATGCTACTGCTTTTAGATCCAAGAAAATGGTTGATTTTTGTCACAGGTATCAAATAGCACTCGGTCATTCAACTGCCTATTACCCTCAAGGTGATGGATTAGCTGAATCATCAAACAAGAGCTTGGTGATCATCATCAAGAAGCTGTTGGAAGAGAACAAAAATTCATGGCATAACAAGTTAGTGCATGCCTTGTGGGCTGATAGACTTACAACAAAGAATTCCATCGGCATGTCACCATTTCAGCTTGTCTATAGTACAGAAGCAGTTTTTCCCACCAGCCTTGGAGTAATAGTGATCAAGCTAGTCCAGGAGATTCAAATAGAAGAAGACAGTATGGTTAGGAGGATAAACCAGACAATTCATCTCCAGCAAACAAGGGAAGAGGTTTACAACAGAGCAGTGAAGGTTTAGGAAAATATAAAAAAATTATTTGACAAAAGAACCAAAGCCACTGATTTCAAAATTGGGGATAAAGTTCTGAAGTGAGACCCAAGGAGAGAAGATAAAGGGAAGCACGGCAAGTTCGACAACTTATGGCAGGGTCCATACATCATCCAAGCCACTGTGGGTCAAAACGCCTTTTTCCTGCAAGAATTAGATGGTACAGAGCTGTTTGGAGGTCCTGTCAATGGCAGGATGCTCAAACACTACTTCTGCTGATTTTCCCATTTCCAGTTTCCATTTCCATTGTACATACCATTGCAGTTTTTATTTTCAAAGAAAAGAGAAACCGTTTCAAAAAGTAGAGGAAAGGAGAGGTTCAAACATGCTCAAAACATGAACCTCAGGAGTGCAAAAGATTGGCTCTAATATGATAAAAAACTGAGCCAAAGAAAGTAAAGACAGTTGGTCCTAACATGCTCAAAATTTGGACTAGCAAAGGAGAAAGAAGAATCAGCTCTAACATGCCCAAAACCAGAGTTGAAATGAAGAAAAGAAGTGACTCTAAAAAGCTCAAAACTTGAGTCACAAAGAGAAGAAGGACACTGCAAGTTTCAGATCTCAAGCCTTCACAGTTTTGTTTTCAGTTTTCTGCAAATTTTGTCCACGTGAAACTGTCTTTATGCCTTGGACCCACAGAAAGTTAGACAGTCTAATCCTGGCTTGACTATTTTTCAATTTCTGTCATAGAATATAGAGAAGAAATATGTTGGATAGTTCAATCCCAACAGATATTAGATTAGGTAGAGAAACATATGAGACCAACAGTCTAACCTGGTCTCATGGAGTAATAAGTGTAGATTTAGAATAGTTTTATTTTCTGTTTGAAAAAATATATGATGTAAAGGGTCTGCTAGCTCAAATGCACCCTAGAAGAAGAAAAAATGTTAGGATTGTAGTGTGGGTAGTTAGTTGTTGGGAAAGTTTCTCTGCTGATGTAATGTCTTCATATTGTGGCAGCTGAGCTAATCAAAGAAGGGATGAGTAAAGTAGCAGGCACCTAGCCTACACCAAATATCTACTCTCTGAATTATTGACTCCTTCAAGAAGAAGCCATCCCCATGTGGAGCCACTGTTAGCCCCTTATAATTTCCTTGACAAAGTAAGCAAGGGGCTAATTTTTTTTATAAGCCAACAAGGAATGCATTTCCCTTGAAAAAAAATCATCCTTGCAGCCTTTTCAGGATCCCCGCCTTGTGACTGTGTCCCTCTGCTTTTCTGAGTCAATAGGCCTTGCTGATAAAGAATTGTGCTCCAAAAGGCTTTATTCCTGCCCTTTATTCCCTTGCAAAATGCTTCGTTTTCACCCCTTGGTTCCTTTCCTCAAAAGTCCCCTTTCTTCCCCCTAAATCTCCCTTTCTCTCCTAAAAAATTCCCAAAAACCCCATGAAATTCCACCCACTCCCTTTCCTTATGCCTAAATTCCCCTCATTCCCCTATCGTTGCCCCTGGCTGGCCTTAAAATGATTTAAAAACGAGCCAAAAACCATATTTTCTGCATAGTCTGGGCCTAGCCCCTTTTCGGCCTAGCCCCCGCATCTTCCCCCCATAGAACCCAGTGTTATGACCGAGCGCTAGCCCCAAAGGCGCTAGTCTCCAATGTATATCGGGAGTGTTCCTGATCGTTGATCTTTGTAGATCAAACACCGATCATTAAAGCCTGCGGCGTTCGTGTTTCCCCCATTCAAACCCTCGATCGTGCCATCGCCGTTCATTTTACCCGCCAGATCGACGGTTCGGAGTGTACCCACCCCTGTGGTCCTCGCCGCACACTATCCATAAACCCGGTGGTTTCTATTGCACCACTTTGGGGCGGTTGGTGGTGTTCTCCCATTGCCTAGCGATTCCATTCATCAAGCGACTCGTGGCTCCTATACGATTCCAAAACCGCTTGCTCATCACGCGTTATCTTTTGGTACAGGACACACAGTGATATTCATATCAGCCGTCAGATCTGCCCTTGCCCATCCAACAGTCATTTTTCAACGAAGCTATGTAGGGTTTAATCCACCGATCGTCGTCCTCCGCCGCATGTTCAAGTGTCGATCTCCTCTCAGATCCAACGGTCTAGATTTGTTTCCCCGCTGTTGACTCTTCCGTCATTGCCCGGTCCCATCATGTCACCTCCACATTTCCCACCGTACATTCACCCCTCCCGTTCTATATATTCATTCAAAGGGTCAATCTTAAGGTTTTTACGTTAATTTTCCTCTGTGCTCCGCCAACCTTCCACCAGAGCACTTTTCCACCACTCCTCTGCGTTTTTCGCCAATCGTCCGCAGTCCCACTGTCATCCTCACAATCATCCACACCATCCAACCCCCCATTTTTTTCTTAACCTGTGTTCATATTTTGCAGGGTTATTAGAGGTAGAAAACCACCATGGTTCATACGTACTACCTCAATGGCGTGCTGCACAGACATAATTAAATCTGGAAGCCTGGTACTACAGAGAAATGCCCGGAAAGGTAGCGGCGGCATAAGTATTATCCTAGGACAGTTCAATCTCTGCAAGAAACCTATCCAGTGCCATTAAGGCCCAGATTTTGCAGATCGAGACATTTATGGAGTAGTGGAGAAAAACCAGCTAATGATCAAGGATTTTAGCGTTCAGTATTGAAGTTTTGGAACCTTAATACAACGGTTTAGAGGAAAAGCACCAAATTAATGATCCCATGAATCATAAAGAAGGTACAACACGCAGAAATTCACGTATATCAAGTTTTCGCATCAGCAGATTTGTCCCAAAGGACGGAACGCCCATATCAGTTCTATTGTTTACCATGTTCCTGAAGATTTCTGCCTTAACCACAGTCCAAAGCTACCAGAGCATTTGTTTCACAAGCATGGCAGTCCATTCAGTCATTTGTTTATGTGCCAGAATACTACACAGTATTGCAGTCAGAGTACATCAGAGTCATATCAGAGTAATCTGAAGTCTGAAGAATATCATTCGTCCACCCAAAGAACATCAGTGATTAATGCACATGATTTATATAGAATGGGCTTCGGCCCTCTTCCTTTCCAAAGTTTTAATGCTGCATTTAGTTCTTCACCTACCTCCTCTGCTCCTCCGGAGCTATAAATTCATGAAGAAAATCATTGTAAAGGTTGTTGATAAGTTATCAGAGAACTACAAGTAGTTTCTTTTGAGACACAGTCATTGTGTAAAGTTGTAAGATAGGCTGAGGAATATGATTTCAGACTAAGTATTCAGCTATTGGCACTGTTGTACTTGACTGGTATTGCTTTTTAATATGTCAAGCACATTTCTTTGGATCCTGATCTAAAGCAACGGTGATGTTTTCCTATCTCTGTGTTTAATTCATTTCGTTTCGTTTCCACTGGCTTGCATCAGAATATTGGCATAGGATTTACCCTTGTTAGGTACCCTATGTTTCTGCTCTCCTTGCCATTAATGTTTCTCTTCTGAATGTGTTATCTAAGAATTGTTTTCAGTTGGTTTAACCAGTGTAGTGGATGTTATTGCCTTCTCTCTAATGTATGAATTAAATGAGTTCAGTTCTTAGATGTTTCTTGTTAAGGATTTAGTTGGAAGATTTGGGAACACTGGGGATTAGAGTTAGCCCTGTCCACTAGGATCCTTATGCGACCAGCTGGTCTTTAACTTTTTGCCTTAAATATTTGTTGGCTCCTCCTTTCCTACCATTCCATATCACACAATCATCTTTAAGATCCAATGTTTTAGATGACTAGCCCAATTGAAAGCTTGCACATCGGATAGTGAGCAAATCCTTTCCTGACTCCATCGCCCAATGGTCATGAATATTTCCTGGAACATATCACCTCTGCCTTATCCCTCTTTGCTCATTCTGGTCTTACATTGAACCCTTCCTTCTTGATAACCAGCAACCAAATAAAAAAAAATCAACAAACAAACCTTGTGCCTATAACTAGCCTAACATATTTGATTTTGAGCTTCATATACATAAAACCTTTGCTCATATAGAGAGATCCCTCTTTGGACCCAGGAGGGCTAGATCCTGAGGTCTGAAAGTGGTTTGATGTTGTCTCATCTTTTGGTCTTGCCAATCTGGCCAAAACATGGGAACCCCAACAAACTTCACGAGACCTCAGTAAAGACCTAAACCGCAAATCACATGAGAAGGAAAAGAAAATTATGATGGAATATGCATGACCCAATCTCTTATATTTACATGAGAAATTACCAGCAAGACTGACTTTGAGACTATATCCTCACAACCATCCACACCTTCTGAGAGAGATGATTTTAATGATGCATCTATTGACAGTACATCTAAAAAACATATATGAGTTGTGGAATTACCAAGCATTTCCTCGTAAAGTAACTACACGAGACCTCAGTAAATAACTAAACCCCAAATCACATGAGAAGGAGAAGAAACTTATGATGGAATATGCAGGACCCAATCTCTTATATTTACATGAGAAATTACCAGCAAGCACTGACTTTGATACTATATCCTCACAACCATCCACACCTTCTGAGAGAGATGATTTTAATGATGTACCTATTGACAGTACATCTAAAGAAGAGAGCATATCTAAAAAATAAAGCTTGATTCAGAAGCTGAAAAGGTGGGGAAGAAGTAAGGATGACTCTTCAACACCAAGAGATAACAAAAGGGGAAAATCTCGAGTCATGAGAGTTCCCAAAGTTAGTAGTAATCCTCATGAATATGTCCAAGAATTCTCCTCACCTCATTTGCAAGTTTGATTAATCCCTGGTCTTCATGACCTATGCCATTTACATTAACCTATGAATTTCACATATCAAAACATGGACATATGAAGGATGGATATAACAGTGTTAACTTCACATATACTCACCAATGATAGCCATGGTTTTCTCCAACTTAAAAATATAGTCACAATTATTCCCATATGGGCCAACAACTTTTGCTATTTGTCCGCATTAAAAAACAATGCCAATCTCTCTAATGTCATGTTTAGATGTCTTAACCCGAAAAAGAATATATACATTGTTTGAAAAAGCATGTATCCTGAAATAAATGATCATAATATACCTTGCCCTTTCTTCTTGTGGAGCTGGGCCTGGGTAGTACTTGTTTATGGCATTGTTTGGAGTGGATGTGAATCTGCAAGAATCAACAAAAACCAATCAGTGTTGTGATCATTTAGTCAAAAAAATATATCAAGATTATAAAACTAAGCTAAGAAAATTTTAATATTAGTGCTGCTGGAAATCACACTAGCACACTAGTCAGAAATGGGATTGCAGATTCTCCTTCCTCCTGCAACATCAAATCTTCTACAAATCAGCCATTTTGTGAAAAAGTCAAATATACTAATATATTTTACATTGATCCAATAAATACAAGAATAACTTCCCTATCTATCTAGTAATGTTGGGTAGTTTCCATATATATACATAAGTGGAACAGATCGGAGCAAAGAATATTACTGTGTAGAAATATAAAGAGGCTTTGGTATTCATATTCACACAATTTGACAAACATTAACGTGTTGTCTTTTCTCTAATATTGATTGAATCGGATCAATAATATTTCACAATATTTATGAAGTTTTTCCTTCTCTGGTCACTGCATATCAATAACTTCAACTCTTTTCGATAGTGAAGGATCTGAAGAAACACAACAGTGTGTTCATTCAAGTCCTTGGAAGCTAACACGAGCAGCCCAAATGGCCCAACAACAAGTCCTCGCAGTTGACCCCATTCGGCTACATAGATGTTCATTTGTCGAATTTATTCCCACCTTATCTTCAAACTCTACCATTTTGAGCCTTGGGAGATCAAAGGATACTTCCACATCAACATAATAGCAAATTAAAATTCACCAAATATATTAAGAAAAAAGAAACAAAGATTACAAAAGGGAAAAATATCGAGTCATTTTTCATTCGACGAAGAGCTTCTACTTCTGAAACTGGCCACTGTAAAAGCAACGATCTGGTGACGATGTCTAGCAAGATGGTTCTTGGAATCACCTTTACAAAGAAAACCACATACATTATAAACATATAAATACCACGTCACATTCAGGAGCGGCTACAAAAGCACCTACTGCAATCCATCTTGCAAGCACAGGGAAGGGAATTTTGAATGGCCGAGTGACTCTAAATGGATAAGAAGAAGCCCTATATCTAGTAACTAATGAGCTATATAATTGCATTGTAAACCGAATATTTGCAACTACTTTTGCCTTTTCATCCAATGGTTGAATATGTTTTAATCATATAACATATAATATAACGATTTTAGGTTATGACACGATGCACACAGGAGAGTTGTTTTCAAATAGTGATGCCTTACGGCGTTACTATTTAAAAAATGAATAAGACTAAAAAAAATTACAATAAACCTATCAAACTAGAAAATGTAACATAACAATATAATCACCAATAAAATATTTATAATGTTATATAATTATTTAAATAAATATATCAACTAGAAAATTGTTGAAAATAGTATTTATCTTTAAGTATCATTGAAATTATCATTGAAGAGTTAAAACATGAATGTCCTATGAAGAGTATCCCACACAATATGACAAGATGTTACTCAGTTTTACAAGAAATTGTAAAACTAAGTAGTGAATGTAAAGTTGAGAAATAACCTTGCATGTTATATCCTTGAAAATGGATTTAAGGCAAGTCAAGTTAAATGCATTTTACTATTAAACCCTAGCGTGATGAAGTGATCAGGTGATCATGTCCAAGTTGAACAAATGCTCAAAAATGGAACTGCTCAGAATTGATTGCAACCTGAATGACTGGAAAGGCCTCATCACTGTGATTCTGGTGCCGTGAATGGGACTCAAATTCGACATCGTATGTGAAAGTTATGCAGGTTTGAAGTCTCTAGTAACCTTATAAAAGTAGTTGACCAAAGTAGACTTTTCAATTTTGGAAGAATTAAAAAGAGAATATTCTTTGGAATATTCCAAAGAATATTCCCTTGGAATATTCCATAGGGTCTTATCAAAATCTACCAAGTGGCATCCTAGGATTCATCTTTGAATTGCATTTTTGATTTTGGGCCAATCAACGGGTGCCAAATGGCAAGCCCAGAGGCTGCCACATGGTCCCTGGCCGGTGGAAATTTTGGCAGTGTAAAATTTTTGCGACTCTACCAGATTTGAACACCTAACCTCGCAGCAAAAAACAAATGTGCCTACTGTTAGACCACAAGGATGGTTCTTAATATACATTAGAGTCGCGAAGTCTTTGAGTTTTAAAATTTAAATGGGAGGAAAGCCAAAGGGGCTATCCCTTTAGGGCTAGCCCAACCTCACAGGACCAGGCGCGAAGAACCTTGGCCTCAAAGGCCTTAACCGCAAGCACCAACGGTTAGTATAACCATCATATGTGGCCAACCACATACAAATTTAATGCGGTAGTTTATTGTTAGCATTTATTGTGGCGGTTTTTGCGGACTGGTCACATGTGCCTTCCTCCAACATTTAAGTTAACTACTATTGGTTCCACCCTATTTAGGGCGCATTCCTCCAAATTCAGGGTTATTCGAAAGTTAGTGCTCCTAACTGGAGTTAGCCCACATTTAGTGGGGTTTTCAAGTGACATTGGGTAGAAATTTGTTTTGATCATAACTTTCTCAATATTGAGCCAATTTGGACAGAATTTTAGTCAATTTTGGGTTTCGTGAGCATTATGGAGTGTTTGGGATAGGTTGCAAAGAGAACATATGTGTTATTCAGCCATTTTAGCTTTAGGAAAGAGGAAATTTTGACTAGGACCATCAGGAAAGTGGAGTTGTACTTCACTGTTTGAGGTGAAACAAAAGCCATTTTTAGCTGATTTCTATTTTCTGAAGTCAAATTCATAGCTATTTTTTCATTTTTAGGCATATATTTCACTATATAACCATTTTGAGCAACTTAATAGAACAAGGACATGCCCATTGGGAGCCTTGGTCCTGACAGATGTAGCCTAGGAGGGGTGAATTGCCTTATCAGTTTGCTGTGTTATACTATGGTAAATTTCTCTTGCTCTGTATCTCTGATATAATATGTTAAATAGTAACCTTAATTAACATTTCCTCACACATAAGCTCTGAAATAATTACCAAAAACATTTTGTTTAACCTGCAAGACATGGAGAATACTTTGCACACTTAATTAAATGGAAATTGATACTTTTCATAGCATTACAAATAGTTCCATTTTCAGATCAGATGGTATCAGAGCTTAGGATTTGAGCCTTAGGAGCTATATTTTTACTCTGCATTTGTTCTTGTGCAAAGATATAGTTGATTGTTTAAAAGTTTTGATGCTTACTAGGCTTAAACTCAAGAGAGGTGAAGGACACTTGGTTAGAGAACAAAGTAATCCTCAACCTAGAAGGGCCAGAGAGCCACCTCCAAGAGCCATTGAAGGAGCCTCAAGCATGTCTTCAAGAGAAGGAGAGGCTCCTGAAGACATTGATCCCAAAGAAGAGGAACAGGTGTTCCGAAAGGCTTTCCTAGACATGACAGAGATGGTTAGGATACTCTACCAAGAAAGGAATGATAGGCCTGTTGGAGAAGGGTCTAGACACCAGAAAGAAGGAGAGGGTTCTTCAGGAGGAAAGAAAAGTGATGACAAGTCAAAGAAATGACATGGAGGAAATGGTGATCCACCATCCCAATCTTCATCCTCTTCCTCTACATCGTCATCCTAAACTTCGGTGAATCAATCTCACAATTATAAAACCACTGGTAAAATTCCATTTTTAAATCTTTATGTTAAATTTGAGTTTCCCATGTTTAATGGTGAGTTCAATGGAGAGAAAATTAACAATTGGATAAGGCAGTTGGAAGTTTACTTAAGGATACAAAACCTTCATGAAGACTACACCAAGATTCAATTAGCCTCTTTGAGAATAGAAGGAGCAACATTGGTATGGTGGGAAGCCAAGACCAAGGATGAAATTAAAAAACATGTTAAGATTACTTTATCATGGGCTGAATTTATTTCCACAGTTAAGAAATTTTTTTATCCATTAGCTCATTTACAAAAGGCTATCATGAATTGGCAAAGTTTTAGACAACTCAAGGGACAGAGTGTTCAACATTACACTCAAGAGTTTAGAAGAAGGGATTTATTACTTGGAATTGATTTTCATAGCCAAGAGACTTTGCTTAAATATATAGGTGGTTTACACAACTATCTTATACATACTTGTTGGCGAGGAAGCAGGTCTCGCAGGCAAGACCCAGGTTCAAGGGTTGGGGCCAACAAAGGAATCCGATGTAGTCTAGAACCACGTGGACATTATCACCCTACTCCGGAGAGCAGAGAGTCTCACCCGAGGCGTGCCACAACCACATGCAGAAGGGGAATAGATCGATAGTAGTGAAAGGATCCGCAACTCATGGTTAACATTGAATTGATTGCATAAACATAGTTATATACGCAAGAACATTCGGAGAGTGAATAGGTATTAAGAAAATAAAATTTTGAATCATCACAACCATCATGCATGCATATGAATCACACGATAGGACAACAACCTACAAGTGTATTGATATCTTCAGCCAAATCCATAGTTACATAGCTTCCGCAATGAGAGCTTGCAAGTCTGATACAGATGCCTTATAGAACAGAAAGGTAGATAAGAGAACCCTAGGAACTATAGAGATATCATGCCCGGTCTCCTTTAGTCACTCTGCATTCCTTCTCCTGTTGCATTCTCTTTTCTTTCGGCAGGGTGACTGCTATTTATTCACCCGCTATCACAACTGTTAGTTCCTCTTTGCGTTCTTCTTCAATGGTTTCCGGCTTCTCTCTTGTTCTCTGTGTGTTCTGCTCTCTGTCTTCTATTGTATATTCTCTTTGTCTATACTCATGCATCTGCTTTCTTCAACTATCTCTTGCTTCTTCGCCACCTTGATAGATCCGCGAATTACTGTAGTTGCGACTTAGGTGCGACTGCCATGTGTCGTTCCGCAACCTCCAAAAAGCCATTCTTTATTCTTTATTCAAAATACTCAAAACAAGTTTTCAAAACAAGGGCCCCAACAGGTCCTGACCACAGTTTCTTGACTCGTCCCCGAGTCAATCACAAATCACAATCCCTATTTCCATTTCCCCGCTGGACCCCATGCCCTGTTCTCGCTGTGCGCCTTTAGCTTGTTGTTCAAACAAGGGCCCCAACTCTGGGACTCTGTGGAACGCTATAGTTTTAAGCTCAGTGAAGGCCGACATAGCTTGCTGCCACCCCTGAAAAATTGAATCTATTTCTTCGACGATCTTGGTGACAACAACCTCTTTTATGTGCGCCGGTACAACCCCAAACACCGTGCTAATCTGGGTTTCGGCCTCGGCGGCTAGTTGTTGCATTAACCTTGCACTGAATTGAAGGAGTGGGTGGAGCTCACGAATTACCCATCTGACCATTGCTGAGCTGGCCTCTGTTTGCTGCATCTGTACTTTGAGCTCATCCGCCTGGGCATATAACTAGTCCAACCGCACGGGGTCCACGGTTTCTTGGATTTCTTGCGAAATCTACTATAGCTGCGCTAAAATTAGCTGCGTTTTGACTGTAAGGGCTAGTGAGAACTCCTGAAGACCCTTCAGGAGGTTGTAAGCCTCGCGCGCCGTAGAGTTAAGGGTTTCCTGTATTTGAGTGGCCTAGCCCTGCTTTGCTGCAACTTGTGCGGAATAGACAACCTCTGGATCGGGCAGCGTTGGCCGTGTGGCTAACGCTGATTGAAGCTCCTGGTTTTTTTAGTGTAGGGAATTGTATGCGATCCAGATGTGGAAAGCCTATGCTACGACACTAATCTCTGTGACATCAGGAGGCAGCTAAGTATAATGAGCCCCGACATTCGACCATAGCTCTGAAAACACCTAGGTGACGTTGTTTATATAACCTTCTAGCTACTCCTGTGTCATTCTAAGCTAGTCGCGCTGTTCAATAAGCGCTATAATTTGTTGCTGCTACTCATCGCACCTTTGCTGTAGCTCAGAATGAAGCCTTTCGGCTTGCTGCGCTGCCCTATGGATAAATAAGTACAGCTGAGATATACCCCAGGTTTCTAAATTGGCACTCCCCAAAGTGCCCTGGTCCGGCCTCCTTTCTTGCAAGGGTTACCCACTGGAAACAGATCGATTATAATGCTCTAGAGGGGATGGCGGCAAGGTCTGTGGGTGCGATGAATCGGCCATATTCAAGTCCGGGCGTTCCTGTCGATCTGTATGGCCAGTTTCTGGAGGGACAATAGGCTCAGGCTGAGCCTCAGTTGAGTCCGCAACATTGTGTGCCCTCTGGGTAAATATATCAGTTAGAGAAACTTGGGGCTCTCCCGCGGGGTCGACCGGTGGTACTACTGCTATAGTAATGGAGTCAACTTTGGTCCCGTGGTCCCCACCAAGGATTTCCTAGATGATTGGGTCGGCATGGTAGCAGATGAATTAGATGGAGCCGCTGAAGTGGTAGGCAGAGGTGGAACAGTGGGTGGAGTGGTGGAGGGATGTGGAAGGCGAATATTGATAAAATATGAGGGGTCAATGAGGGTTTATTCCTATATCAGCAACCCTGTGCTCTGTGGCAGTGGTGGATCATCAATAGTGAGGTCCACCACTAGATTTTCTTTGGTGGTGCGGGCCCGCTTGGCTTGAGGGGCTTTTAACGGATCTGGGGTCTTGCTCTTCTCTCCCATCAGGTTTATGATTGGGCTTGCCAAAGTAAATAGAACAGTAGGGATGGGGGAGGTGAGAGGAGTTGTATGGGGGTGCGAGGGAGAGCGAGAAAGCGAGAACTCGAAAGATAAAGGGAAAGGAGCGGAACCACTTGAAATGACCTGGGTCGCCGCATTAAAATTGAATACCTGTGTGTTCAAGTGGCAGACGATGGGGACAAGTAGCTCAGGGAGTTCCTGTGGTGTCACCTCCACATCAGTTTTGGAAGGCTGTTACTGCGGCAAAATTCGCTCAAAGTTGTACCTAGGTACCCTATCCCAGATTTCCATCGCAACCCCCGGCCACGAACAGACCTCGTTGTGGAAGGCGATATCTTCAAGCTGGAATTTCAACGGCTTCAAGCAGAAGGTGTCCCCCAGCATGCAAGTGGGTGGAAGGTAAGTATGCCTATGACTGACCCCGAACCACACTTGCTCGCTGTACTCATATAATAGGTTCCTAGGCACTGTTTGTTGGTTGGCCACCACGTCTGTCATTAGACCATGCCAGGACAGAAATGCCTCTGCATTCACCTGTTTGGCACTAGGATCAGCTGACACCTTCCACGGAATGAACTTCATTGCCAGAGGTTGACCCTCTGGAATTTCCACTGGGAACTAGACAAGGGGAGTGTGCCATTTCCACATGGCAAAGGCAACGATCAGATATCCGTAAATGAAGCTGGTAGCATGCTTGTAGTTTTCCTTGCACGCGTCAAACAATTCCTTCAACAGGAAGGAGCACCAGTTCAGCTTGGCGCCCTAAACATAGTGCTCGGCAATGGAGATAGTGTCCAGAGTGCATTCACCCTTTGTGTAATGCCTCATTGTCTTGCTGGAAATGAGGTAGCATGCAAATTTGATCTCGGGCTTATTGATAAGCTCCATCTTGGCTCCCTTCCTGCCCCGTAGGGTGCCATATTTGACATACAAGTCTGCGTCTCTCGAATTCCATGCTCGCTTCGAGGTGGTCTGACATGCATTCGAGACATTCGCACCATTCTGTGAAAGCCCTGTAAGACGATGGATATCCTCCGCATGAATGGGAATTTCCTTATTCAGCCACAAGGACCCATTCTGGACGCGGCTGAGTAGGAACCTAGTGCACTGCATAGCCGGTCCCGTGGTCTCGAAGACCGAAAGATTTCTTAAGCTCATCAGAGAAGATTGCTGAAGGCCTCGGAATTTTGGTAAAATTCTGTTTCTGAGTGCCCAACTGTTGAGTAGTAATGTTCCATATACACCTGCCAGTTGAGTGCCAGAAATTCGGAAGAGTCTGAAAGGTTAGCATCTATCAGGGCCACATTGTCATATTTCCCTACAAGGGACTCCGTCTTGTGAATTCTACTTTTGAGCTCTGGTTCTAGCACGGTTGGGATGGCCTTCGGCATTTTGGCTCGGCGTTGATAGACCTATAGAATTCGTCTCAGTGTCCTCTCTTAGTGCTGTGCGTCTGGATACTTCTGCTGCTCTGGGTCTGCTACAATTGCTAATTCTAACTGTTTCGACATTCTCGTGCTTTTGGTTTTCATTCAAGGCATGTAATTACCTGGCACGAGTGGAGTTGATGAGACCCCCTAACGAGTTAATTCCTGCTGGCATTCTTCTCTACGATAATCGTGTGATCAATCGTGTGCCAATGTGTATTCTAATAGTTGCTGACGATGGCATGGGGAAATGGGTGGACACGACGGCTGAGGTTACTGCGGATGATGGAAAAATTATTATTGCGAGGTTACTTCCAATCATGGTAATTTATGGTGCAAATCTAGATGATCCTACGGACTGACACAAGTATTGAATGAAATGACCTGGACTAACCTTGACACGTTTATGAATCCTACGGGGATGACACGTTGGATACGCCCCTCCCCGACCACAGTCGGTTGCGGTGCAGTCCCGCAATAGAGCGGTTATTGACAAACTATGCGTGAACAAAAAATACTACCTATGCTCATCCCGGTTGTGGGAGAGTTATTCAACTACGCTACTCTACGGGTGCTCTCGGTTGTGAGATTTATTGATGAAGAGTGAAATAAACTTACTCCTGATAGGGTTTCAGGCGTGCGCCATTCACCCATCCCGGTAAAACAGTATCGTCCAGCTGAGCCAACCGAACAGCTCCAGACTCTCTAATCTCGATGACGAAGTAAGGTCCCAACCAGTGCATCTGTAGCTTTCCTGGGAACTTATGAAACTTGATTTTGTATAATAGGAACTTGCCTCCAACGTGGAATATTTTGTTCTTGATGTGGCGGTCATGCCACACTTTCTGCCTGTCCTTCTGAACCTTCTGGTGAAATTCGGCCAGGAACCGGGCCTCGTCCAGCTCTTGTAATTCATGTAGGTGCTCCTGGAGTGATGCTTCTTCCGAGAACTTGAGAGACATGGCGATTAAAAGAATTGGTACAGTGAAATTGGCGGGAATCACAACTTTCTAACCATACACCAACTGGAATGGTGTCTGATTGGTCAAGTGCTTCACCGTAGTCTAGTAGGCCCAGAGTGCAGTTGGTAGCCGCTCATCCCAGTCATCCCGCTAGGCGTTGCAGATCTTTGTTAACCCATTTTCAAGAATTTTATTAAACGCTTCAATAGTACCATTGGCCTGCAGATGGTACAGGCTGCTTTTGTGATGTTGAATCATAAATGTGTCCAGCAACGACTTGACCGTGTCATTAATGAAATGTGTACCCTGATCGCTGGTTAAAATTTGCGGGCAGCAAAACCTGCTGATGATGTGTTCAAAGATGAACCGTGTTGTTGTATCCGCCGTGCAGTCTCAGACTGCCATTGCCTCAGCCCACCTAGTGAGGTAGTCAGTTGCGGTAATGATGTAGCATGCCTTGGAGTGCTTGGTGACCGGGGCTATGGGGCCTACAAAGTCGATAACCCATTTCTCGAATAGCCGCAACACATGCACTGGGTGTAGCGGAAGCTCGTCCCTGTGAGAGGGCCTCCTCGTTCGCTGACAGACATCGCATCTTTTAACAAATGTCTTATAGTCTGCATGGACTGTTGGGCACCATAGTCCAGTCTGGAGTACCTTCCTTGCAGTGGTTTTTACCCCCACATGCCCTCTCGCAACACCGCTGTGGCATTCCCACATCACAACTTTGTTCTCATGGTCAAGTACGCATCGGTGCAAAACCTCATCAAGGCCCAGTTTGTATAGCTACCCCACAATTAGTTGGTATTTAGCGGCACAGACAACCAACTGTCATTTCTGGAGCAGGGTGTAGTCCTGAGGGCACTGCCCCATGGTCATATAGGTGGCAATGTCGGCCAAGTAATCCGGTACAGCTTCGACTCGGAAGAGGTCAGCATCCAGCAGTTGATCATCGAGAGAGTCGTCATGCTCCCCCGTCTTGAACCTGGATAAGTGATTGGCCCCGAAGTTCAACCTCCCAGGCTTGAAGATCACCTCAAACGTGAATTCTTGGAAGATTAGAAGCCAGCGACAGATCCATCCTTCCAAGACAGGCTTATTGACCAGGTACTTTAATGTAGAGTGGTCCGTAAAGAACTTGAATTTTCCCCCTAAAAGACAGTGGCGAAACTTCTGGAGTGAGTAAACCATTGCCAGGGCCTCCCTCTCGGTAGTGGTGTAATTATTCTCCGCATTAGACAATTTGTGGCTGGCAAAGTAGACTGGATGGTCAACTATCGTCTCTTCGGGTTGCGCCAAGATAGCCCCAAGTGCAATAATGGAAGCATCAATATGCACATGGAACTGCTTATCCCATTCTGGGTGAACAAGAATAGGCGTCGTTGCCAGCTTTATCTTCAGAGTGTTGAGGGCCATCTGACACTCCTACGTCCACTGGAATACTTCTGACTTCCGCAGCAGCTTTTCTAAAGGAGTGGTGATCTTCGTGTAATTGCGGATAAACTGCCGGTAATATCCTGTGTGCCCAAGCAGTGCCCGCAACTGCTTCACCGTTTTAGGGGCTTCCATGTGGACGATCAGTGCTACCTTGGCGGGGTCGACGCAGACCACTTGCTTTCATACCACGTGTCCCAACAGCGTGCCGAAAGGAACTGCAAAAATAAATTTCTTCAAGTTCAGGGATATATACAACTGGCGACACCGATCGAACAGGATATGCAACAGGGTGGCATGTTTCTTCAGCAAACTGTAGACGGTCCAATCGTCCATGTAGACTTCCAGGAACTTGTGGATATACTCCTGGAAATAAGTGATGACAATCTGGGAAAACATGGCTAGGGCGTTCTTCAAGCCAAATGGCATCACGTGGTATGCGAACGATCCCCACTCGATGGTGAATGTCATCTTTAGCTTGTCTTCTTCCGAAATGTGCACATGATGATAACCCGAAAAACCATTAGTGAAGGAGAAAGCTTGATTTCCTGCAACTTGATCCAATACTTCATCACTGAAAGGAGTGGGAAACGGATCATGGATGCAGGCGTTGTTCAGACTCCGGTAGTCCACACAGACACGTATCTCTACCTTTTCCTTCTTATTCTGAATGACGATAGGACTCACCCACTCTGCTTCTTCCACTGGAAAGATGAGACTTGCGGCCAGCATCTTGTCAATCTCCATCTTGACCTTTTATTTGATCCGTGGGTTCAACCAATAGGGTCTATGCTTTACGGTCCTGGCATCCGGTTTCAGTACAATACGCATTTCTCCGAGGTCACCCTTGATTCCCTTCAAATCTGCAACCGACGAAGGGAATAAATCTTCGTATTCCTGGAGGAGGCTGAAAATTTCCTTTGTCGTCTCCTCATACCAGTAATCCCCAACTGTAACCAATTTGGGTTTTTCCTCCATACCGATGTTCAACTTCTTTGTCTTTAGCGGCTGTAAATGGACACCTTCGATAGTCGATTCTTCATTGATGTTCCGCTCACCTTCCTTCTCTTCGAAATATAAGTGCCTAAGGTCATCTAGACTGTCATCGTCTGGATCACCGTCAATTCGTTGGCAATCCAACTCTCGCCTGGCCTCAGGATGCGATGCAAACATGCTCCCATCGGGCTCTGGGTCATGGAGAAACAGTACCCCCTTGATAGCTTGTAATGCTCGAGACACCATCTCTGTCTCTCCTTCGAACAAGAAGCACCAAAAAAATTTGTCTGTGACTTCCTGCCAGGATTTGGTTCCTCGTTTCCTCTCTTCTTATAAGTACCAGGCCTGGGGATGGTATCTAAGGAGTGGATGAACCGATGTACCCACATCTCTGGTGGGTATCCCAGAATTTCCCACTGCTCCTCACAGGTCTTCAGGTGGTCCCGCGAATCGGAAGTCCCTTGGTACTTGTGCCCGCTTTGAGGGCCTTCGTCGTCTTTAAACCGCACCCTCAAAGCTACCACCACAAAACTCCATCGCAACAGGGTGTTGCGGTGATTTTTCCACCACCTGGCTGATGGGGACTGTAGTGTGACATCCAAAAGTGGTATCTTGCTTCCTTCTGGCACCATGTCCTCCACCTTTGCAATAAAGGTATTGACAGCCTGCATGTTAGACAAGGTGGGGTATTCTCTAAACTCAGCGCCAATCCAATGGACTCGGGCAATGGCGGCACATCTCCGCGTGCTGGTCTCGTACCCCCCCTGCTGCCAGTCTTCCCAGGCGAGTTCCGATCCCAGCTCCGAGCTCTGGACAATGCGCCAGCTAACGGAGCCGATTGCAGTCGGGTTGATATAGTCCTTCCTCTTCCTTGCAGTCATCTGATAAAGGTGGTCCATCATCTGAGCATCCTCCCAATTGTCCATAGTTTCGGTATATCGCAGGCCTTGATATGGGTCGAGGAGCTGAGTGACCTGACCCTCTCCATGTTTTAAGATCATCAGCTCCTTTTTGAGGTCGATGATGGCGTAATTCTCAAAAACCCAATCGATGCCTAGCAGGGCAGGGTAAGGATCCTTGTCTCCCATAATATCAATAACCTCAAAATCTGTGTAAGTCTTCACCCCCGCAATGTCGACCTCGACACCTTCAAGTCCGCCGATTGGCATAATACAGTACTGGTTCGCCATTCTGAGTTGGATTGGCGAGTACATCAGCCGTGGCTTTCCAAGAGCCTCCCACGTCTTCCGCAGCAGGATGTTGACGTCATACCCTAAATCAAGCATGGTATTGCTGATTTGGAATCCCTCAACCTGCGTGTTAAGCTAGAACTATTTTCATGTTCGTCGCTTGTTCCGCTTGACCCGCTGCACATATTGGGGTGTTGTGTCCACCGGTTCCCTCGCCCTCGTATTCCCCTGCAGTGCATCCTCGAGGGTACGTTTGAGCTGGTCCCGCATCGAAGCATCATCAACAATCTTGAGGAACAGCTGAAGCCATTCGTTAATCAAGGTCCCCGTAGCATTCTGTTCTCTGGAGCTAGTTTTCGGGGGTGCCTCGAGGCCCTTGGCTCCCCCCAGCTGGGCAAAATCCTCCACCGCCTCCTGGAAGTACCGCTTCTACGCATTCGTCTGTATCAGTTGTTTCAGGGAGGCCGGCCGAATCGCCCGGATCGGCTCCTTTCCATGAGAATTCTCTCTCGTCTTTTTGCCGCCATGCGTGATGATCGCTACATTCTGCATGGCTGGAGTCGCGGTTCCTCGTGGCTCGGATTTTACCAAATTCATGCCCCTCTGTCGAGCCCGTTCCTCCCACTTCTTAATGAGTTCTGGACAGTCCTCTGTTGCATGGGGGTTCACACGGCATTGGGAACACCAAGGATGTCGGGGAAGGGGACATTCCCGAGCCACATGACCCTCCTGGGCACAATTGTGGCATTTCACCAGACCTGGTCCCCCTGTGCGATCTCCGTGCATCCCGCCTCCTCTACCCCTGGAAGCCTCATTCACCCTATAGGAAGGTCGGTCCAACCGGTCCGCGAGTGCGTCAAGAGCCCTGCACTACTCAGTGTTGTGAGTCATGGAAGCACAAAACTCACAGTATACATTCTTTGGGATGTTGGAGTACTTTTTTAGTATCGGGCACATTCGAGGTGGATGCCCCATCGTCTAGAAAATCTCGCAATACTTCGTGGCGGTTGGGTTTGGTTGAGATGGGAACCCCACATAAGGCTGTTGCTGCTGGTATACCCCCTACGGATTCATCCCCGCGCCACTGCCGGTGGGTGGACCCCCTGGACTGCGCAAAAGAGGGTCCCACACCCGTGCCCCGCAGTTGAGGACACTCGGTTGTGATGTGGCCTTCAACCAGGCAGTGAGTGCACCAAACGTTCGGCCTGGCTGGTCTTATAGGCTGCATCTCCTTGAGCTTTTTAGTTAGACTAGCGATATGATGCTGCAGTCCTACCAAGGAAGGATCCTGTGGGGCCAGCCCTCCCCGATATTCCTGAGGGTAGCCTGCCATGGCCTCTATCTTCATGGCCTGTTCCAAAGCATTTTGTAAGTTGTCAATATTCTGCTGGGTGAGGGGGGTTCGCATTAAGGGAAGTAGAGCCTTGATGAACCAGTCCCTCTAATGGTTTGGAAACATCGGGTAGATGAGTTTCCCAATCACGTCCTTGAATTGACGCATCAGCTCCCATGCAGTCTCTCCTTCTTTATGCTTAATCTCCCAAAGCTCAGACAAACCCTGTTGGTCCGTCTAGGGAAGTTTAAATTCCCGGAAAAAATCCCGCTTTACGTCCGCGATTACTAGATTAGGATGGGCCTCAGACCACTTGATAAACCATCGCAGAGCCCTCTCTCTGAGCGTGTTTTGGAACTCTATTAGCTTCCCTGTGTCTAGCATCTGCCGAGCCCTCCATATGGCTTCGCAGAGATACCAGTGTTGCTCTACATCATCGTTGCCCCAGCCAGAGAATTCTGGATACTGGGTGAATGACCCAACCATATTTACTTGCGAAGGGGTAACCAGGATAAACCCTCTGGGTCCTGGTTGCGTGACTGTACCGTTGGGAAATGCAATGCTACTAGTGACGCTGTTATTAGCATATGTCACTGTCGACAATGAATTGTTGTGCAATTGACTCAATGCTTGTAACTTAAATAAAATATTGCTTAAAGGTTGATAGAGTACTAGGGGAAGGTAGGGATCCTTGCCGTGAAAATTTTTGGAAGTAGGGCTGCCTGGAGAGATGAATGTCGTCTACTCTTGAGACAACCGCTGCATCACGACGTACCATTCACCATCGGAACTTTATTCGGGCTGCCCACCTGCATCTTCTTTGTCAGTCGTCGTCTCCCCTTTTCTTTCAGTCAGGCTCCCATGCACCCATCACAATCCCACAATGGTCCCTTCCCTTTCCAGGGTATCCGCCTGAGTGTCCATAATTCCTATCCTCTGAGGCGCCTCCTCTTGATTCTTCCTGTCGGTTTCCCATCGTATTAACTCCTGCATCACCCTTTCTCGCCACCTGTTGGCGATCAATGCCCGCCGATGTGCACGTCACTCCCTCAATCTCCTTGCGGCCTCAGCATCCATCCCCCACTCCCCACTTCACACTTCACGTAGCATCTGTCCCTTCAGCCCTTCCCCCAGCACTGGAGGTTTACACTTCCATGCTTGACTTTTGGAATTCCAGCAGCCCTTCGTCCACCATCAGGGCCATAATCCATAGTGGAATCTCCTTAAGAAGCTTCCCTCTTAGCCCGAAATGGAAGATAGATTCAGCCTTCAAGAAGGACTGGTAACACTTTGCCGCAAAATCCACAATATATCCTTCCAAAGTGGTCTCTACCCAAAAATCCACTGCGTGGGTCAATTCAGTGTCCAACCGCTGCAGAGCCACCAGATCCCCGTGCCCCCACTTGCGGTTTATCTTTCACGAGCTATCCCTAGGCACCTTTGTCTGTAACCTCCGCAACCAGTTATAGAGGTCGCTAGGGAATTTTCCCCAGAGGATCTCGTAGGTATCACTGGCGGAATCTGAGAAAAGGATGAGATCCTTAAGCACCCGTTCCTTTTGATTCGTCAACTCCACTTGCTGAGCAACGAAATGGTCCAGATGGTTATCCCACCATCTCCGTATTTCACCTTCGAAGATCCTCGATACCATGATCTAGTTCCCCTCATAACATGCAGGTCTCGGCAACGGAACCATTTGTTGGCAAGGAAGCAGGTCTCATAGGCAAGACCCAGGTTCAGGGGTTGGGGCCAACAAAGGAATATGATGTATTCTAGAACCACGTCAGCATTATCACCCTACTTCAGAGAGCAAAGAGTCTCACCCGAGGCGTGCTGCAACCACATGCAGAAGGGGAATATATCGATAGCAGTGAAAGGATTCACAACTCATGGTTAACATTGAATTGATTGCATAAACATAGTTATATACGCAAGAACATTCAAAGAGTGAACAGGTATTAAGCAAATAAAATTTTGAATCATCACAACCATCATGAATGCATATGAATCACACGATAGGACAACAACCTGCAAGTGTATTGATATCTTCATTCAAATCCATAGTTACATAGCTTCCGCAAGGAGAGCTTACAAGTCTGATATAGATGCCTTATAGAACAGAAAGGTAGATAAGAGGACCCTATGAACTACAGAGATATCATGCCCCGTCTCCTTCAGTCGCTCTGCATTCCTTCTCCTGTTGCATTCTCTTTTCTTTCGGCTGGGTGACTGCTATTTATTCACCCGCTATCGTAAATGTTAGTTCCTCTTTGCGTTCTTCTTCAGCGGTTTCCAGCTTCTCTCTTTTTGTCTGTGTGTTCTGCTCTCTGTCTTCTACTGTATATTCTCTTTTTCTGTACTCATGCATCTTATTTCTTCAGCTATCTCTTTCTTCTTTACCACCTTGATATCTCCGCGACTTACTGTAGTTGCGACTGACATGTGTCGTTCCGCAACCTCCAAAAAGCCATTCTTTATTCAAAATTCAAAATATTCAAAACAAGTTTTCAAAACAAGGGCCCCAAAAATACTATCCTTATGTTCAATCCTACTATTCTAGACAAGGTCTGTGTCCAAGCCACGCATTTACAGGCTAGAGGTAAACAATATTTTTATGGGAATGAGGGTAGTGAATTTAAAGGAAAAGGTAGGAAAAGAAATGCAAAATATAGGAAAGAAAAAGGAAAGTTTTTTTGTAAAAATTGTTCCAAAAAAATACACGATGAAGACCATTGCTGGAAACTTCATCCGGAGTTGAAACCAAAAAAATTTAAAACCAAAGATAAGGACAAAGAAAAGGGCAAAACGGTTGCAACTGTTGAACAAGACTTAGGGTCTGAATCAGGATATGAAATTAAAAGCATAGCCATGGTACTAAGGAACATAAAGGGGCAAGATATTGTAAGGAAAAAAAATCCCAGTTCTAGCACTTTAAACTGTCACATAGAAGCTCCAAATGAGGAGAGGAGGATAGAGCTGTTTCATGTGAGGATAATCTCAAAACACACAAAGATAGACACACTATTTGACAGTGGGTCACAAGTGAATCTCATATTATAAGACTTAGTCAAGAAGATGAAACTTGAAACCATTCCACATCCCAAGCCATATCCACTTTGTTGGATTTGCAAGGATGCTAATTTACAAGTTTCAAGGAAGTGCATGTTGCGCTTCGCCATAACAACTCATTATGTTTAATTGGTTGAATTAGATGTGGTACCGCTTGACATTACAGGTGTGGTGTTGGGTAGTCCATATTTATATGACAGAAAAGAGATATTCCATCACCATGATAATAGGTATCATCTATTCAAGGATGGAAAGGATTTTATTATGAGAGCACATTGGAAGAAGGTAGAATCTTCTTTAGTGAATGCAGGGCAATTGAAAAGGCTTGTCAATGCAAGTAAAAATTTGGCTTTGTTGATGATTAAGAAAAAATATTTTGTACATAATCCTCTTCATGTTATTGCTAATATAAATGATGATATGTTTCAGTTTGAAAGTAGGTCTTCTTTGGAAGAAGATGACAAGATGTTGCAAAAAGTGCCTTTGGTGTCGATCGGTGCAGAGAACAAAGTGTTGGTGCAAGGTGGTTAAAAAATTTAAGAGAGGGTAAAGCATGCAAGCAAAGAGGGAACAAATTTCAGCATGGGTCATTGTTGGTTTCAGAATGGTAGGTTGGTATGGCGAGAAAACTTGGTCGGGAATCGACACAAGTACATGGCTCATTCGACAAAAATTCGCCATGAGGACGTTTGGCAAGGTGAATCTCAATTTCAGTTTCCTTGGAAGGTAGACCATTGTAGGAACAATATGATTTATACAAATTTTAGTTTCTATTCAGCAAATTTCAAAAATTTGTATTAATAACTCAGTCAAGGTTAGCAACAGTCGGTCAACAGATTCAAGGAAGAATTTATCTTTTTTTAGAAGCTCAATTTGATGAAGTTAGGAAGATTTCAGTGGTTCAAGGTTGGAAGAGTGCAAAATCAATCTCCTCATCTTCAGTTTATATAATTTAGAGAGATTTTAGGGTCCAAAAGCTTCCCATTGGGGAGGTGTGATTAGGTGATCATGTCCAAGTTGAAAAAATGCTCAAAAATGGAACTGCTCGGAATTGGTTGCAACCTAAATGACCGGAAAGGCCTCGTCACTGCGATTCTAGCACCGTGAATGGGACTAAAATCCGATGTCGTATGTGAAAGCTATGTAGGTCTGAAGTCTCCAATAACCTTATAAAATCATTTGACCAAAGTTGAATTTTCAATTTTGGAAAAATTAAAAAGAAAATATTCTTTGGAATATTCGAAAGAATATTCCCCTAGAATATTCCACACGGGCTTATCAGAATCTTCCAAGTGGCATCATGGGATTCGTCTTTGAATTGAATTTTTTTATTTTGGGCCAATTAATGGGTGCCACGTGGCAAGCTCGAAGGCTGCCACATGGCCCCTGGCCAATGGAAATTTTGGCAGTGTCAAATTTTTGTGACTCTACCAGATTTGAACACCTAACCTTGTAGCAAACAACACACGTACCTACCATTAGGGTACAAGGATGGTTCTTAATATACTTTGGAGCTGCCAAGTATTTGAGTTTTAAATTTAAATGGGCAGAAAGCAAAAAGGGATAGCCTGACGTCACATGACCGAGCGCGAAGAACCTTGGCCTTAAAGGCCTTAAACACAGGTCCTAACTGTTAGTATAACCGTCATATGTGGCCAACCACATACAAATTTAATGCGGTAGTTTGTTGTTAGCATTTATTGCAATAGTTTTTGCGGACTGGTCACATGCACCTCCCTCCAACATTTAAGTTAACTGCTAGCGGTTCTGCCCTATTTGGGGTGCATTCCACCAAATTCAGGTTTATGCCAAATTTAGCGCTCCTAACTGGAGTTAGCCCACATTTAGTGGGGTTTTCAAGTGACAATGGGAAGAAATTTGTTTTCATCATAACTTTCTCAATATTGAGCCAATTTGGATGAAATGTTAGTCAATTTTGGTTTTCTTGAGCATTCTAGAGTGTTTGGGACAGGTTGCAAAGTGAACAGAGGTTTTCTTCATCCATTTTTTCTCCAGGAAAGAGGAAAGGGCCACCAGGGCCATCAGGAAGATGGAGTTGTATTGGGTTGTACTTCACTGTTTGTGGTGAAACAAAAGCCATTTTTAGTTTATTTCTATCTTATGAAGTCAAATTCACAGATTGTTTTGCCTGTTTAGGCATACATTTCAATATATAACCATTTTGAGCAACTTAATAGAGCAAGAACATGCCCATTGGGAGCCTTGGACCTGACAGATGTAGCCCAGGAGTGGTGAATTGCCTCATCAGTTTGTTGTGTTATGCTATGGTGAATTTATATTGATGTGTATCTCTAATATAATATGTTAAACAGTAAAATTAATTAACATTTCCTGAGACATAAGCTCAGAAACAATTACCAAAAACATTTTGTTTAACCTGCAAGACATGGAGACTAATTTGCACACTTAATTAAATGGAAATGGATACTTTGCATAGCATTACAAATAGTTCCATTTTTAGATCATGAAGGACTTGGATGAATGAAATATATTGTATTTTTATTCAAGAGTAGAGTGTAATTAATTATGCTTCAACTGTTATATGAAAGAAAACTATTAATGGTCAACTTGGATGTGGAGGGACCATTCACGACCTTTAAATTAATGATTATGTGTCCACTTCATTCATTTTTCACTTTGGTTACTAATTAGTCGATTTTACCATTTTAATAAATTGGTTTCACTACCAAGATAGGTTATGTACATAATTAAAGATATAGTTATGAAATATAAACACATAGAAATTATGGTAGCACGTGTTTATATTTATTTTGAAGTATATTTATACAAAATGCATGGACAAATTCTTCATTATAGTATAATCTGATGAATTATACGTATATTATAATATAATCTAATGAGTTATATACAAATTTTATGTATAATGTACTTAGGCTGAGTCTAGTTGGTATTAATTTTTTAATTGGATGAAAGAAGAACAATCAATCTAGAAAGAGATGTTTTCATTAGAATTGTACAAAGTTCATTCGAGCTTGGATGCCCCTTGGGATAATTTAATCCTCTCAAAAATGGCTTCCATCATCAACCTCTTCACATGAGATTTGAACCTAAGACTTGGGGGGACTAAACCCCACTCAAACTCATTGGTTTATGCATCATTGGTAAATCCAAAGAATTATATTACATAGAAGTAATTTAATAGTTAATCGCTTATATTTTAATGAAAATTAGTATAGGAAATTACCTAGATAAAAGTGATGCACCATGCAACCATACACGACCATTGTAGATGTCACCATCAAGCAATGTTATGGGACCAGCATGTTGGGTGTGGAGCCTGATTATCTTGTTTATTTTGTATCACAGCATTGGATCCCTATACCTTAATAGGGTGGCAACATCGCCCGAAATTAAACGCTGCCTGGGGGGTCCAAGGGGGGCGGATGCAAATTTATGGAGCCCCCTCCCCTCCCCTGGCGGGGGGTTTTGGGGGCAACGCCCCCGAAGCTAAAAACAGATGTAAAATTGCCTTGTAAAAGTATATTAATTTCTAGTCAATCCGGGCCATTCATTAGGCGGATGATCTGACGGTAGAAGTTATGTTTAGTTTATGGTTTTTTGCCCTAGAAGGAAACCCTCGCTTGTATCAGGGTATTGTATTGCAGCTGTGTATTGTATGTGTATTTTCTCATAGCGATAAACAGATAAGGAGACTGTGAGAGAGAACAAATGATTTTACATCGGATCTGCTATAGGTTGTGTCTCTTCATTTTGCTGGATAATAGAAAGGAAGGACTGGCTGTTCCAAGTGGACGTAGCCCAAACTAAGTGAACCACATATATATGTGTCTCTCTGGTTTTTTGTATTTTGTGTTCTTGTATTTTCCGCATATTTATGTGTTTCATTTCTCCGTAATATATAATTTTCTAACAACTGGTATCAGAGCCGAAGGTATATTTGGCTGATAAACTCGTAGGAAAGAAGGGTTCCTGGTTCGAGTGGGAGCAATGGCGGAAGATGCTAAGTTTAGGGTCGAGAAATTTAACGGCCAAAACTTCCCGCTGTGGAAGATGCAGATGGAAGATTATCTGTATCAAAAAGATCTGTACCTACCATTGAGTAGAAAAGAAAAGAAGTCGGCGGCCATGACAGACGCGGAATGGAACATTCTCGATAGAAAGGCACTCGGAACAGTACGGTTGTGCCTTGCGGCGTCAGTCGCCTTCAATATTTCGAAGGAAACAACAACAGAGGGTTTGATGCAGACGTTGGCGAAACTATATGAAAAACCCTCGGCCTCAAACAAGGTATTTCTTATGAAAAGACTATTTAATATGAAGATGTCGAAAGGTGGATCTGTTGCAGACCATTTAAATGATTTTAATATAGTTACCAGTCAATTAAGTTCTGTAGGGGTAAACTTTGATGATGAAGTTAGAGCTTTGTTATTCTTGTGCTCATTGCCAGAGAGTTGGAATGGTTTAGTAATGGCCATTAGTAACTCTGTCTCTGGATCTAGTACTTTAAAGTTTGATGATGTTGTTGGTGCTATCCTTAGTGAGGAAATGTGACGGAAAAGCTCCGGTGAGACATCAGGTAATGCTTTGAGTGCAGAGTCTAGGGGAAGAATAATGGAAAGAGGAAAGAGCTCGGGATATCGCAGTAAATCAAGGAAAGACAGATCCAAGTCCAGATCGGGGATAGTGTGCTGGAATTGCGGAAAGAAAGGACACCTAAAGAAATACTGTAGATCTCGGAAGGGAAAAGAAGGAGACACACAGCAAGAAAAAAATCATGAAGAAAATGTGACAAGTGATATGTTACAAGATGTTTTGATTCTTTCTTTCAAAAATGTTACTGATTCTTGGGTTGTAGATTCAGGGGCTTCATTCCATGCCACACCTGATAAGAAATATTTTCATGACTATGTTCAAGGAGATTTTGGACAAGTTCGTTTGGGTGATGATAAACCCTGTAAAATTGTTGGAATGGGTAAAGTTCTTGTAAAACAAGAGAATGGAAACCAATGGCTACTAAAGGAGGTAAGGCATGTTCCAGATCTGAAGAAAAATCTGATTTCAACAGGGCAGTTAGGCAGTGAAGGTTGTGTGACAACTTTCACAGATAAAACTTGGAAGGTCACCAAAGGAGCCCTGGTAATAGAAAAAGGAGAAAAGGTTGGTACATTGTATTTATGCAATGGTATTTATAACTTTGTTAATGCTTTAACTTCCAAAGGAGTAGATGCAGCATTATGGCATCATAGGCTCGGACACATGAGTGAGAAGGGGATGAATATTATTCATTCAATAAATTTGTTGTCGGGTTTGAAGAATGTTGATTTGGATTTCTGTGAGAATTTTATTTATGGAAAACAGAAGAGAGTCAGATTTCTCAGAGTTGAGAAAGAAAAGAAGAGAGAAAAATTAGAGCTTGTGCATACAGATGTATGGGGACCTGCTCAGGTATCATCTCTTGGTGGCTCTCATTATTATGTTACTTTTATTGATGATGCAACTAGAAAAACTTGGATTTATTGTATTCAAAATAAATCTGATGTATTTGATACTTTCAAGAAATGGAAAGCTTTGGTTGAGATTGATACAGGAAAGAAGTTGAAGTGTCTCAGATCAAATAATGGAGGTGAATATTGCAGCAAAGAGTTTGATAGGTATTTTTCAGAGCATGGAATTCACAGAGAGAAGACAGTTCCAAGAACACCACAAGAAAATGGTGTGTCAAAAAGGATGAACAAAACAATCATGGAGTGTGCAAGATGCATGAGATTTCATGCAGGACTCCCTTTACAATTTTGGGCAGATGTTGTAGATACTTTTGTTTATCTAATAAACATAGGGCCTCCAAGTTCCTTGGATGGTGGCATTCTAGAGGAAGCATGGACAGGTAAAAAGGTAAACTACTCTTTTTTAAAGCCTTTTGGCTATGAGGTCTTTTTCCATATTAATAAAGAAAACAGAACAAAGCTTGAGGAAAAATCAAAGAAATGAGGCAAAATCAAAGAAATGTACCTTTATTGGATATGGTGTCAATGATTTTGTTTATCTCTTATATGATTATGAAAATCACAAAATCATTAGGAGCAGAGATATAATATTCAATGAAAAGGTCTTGTATAAGAATCAGTTGCAGGAAAAGAAACATGAAAAAGAAAACAAAGAATACACAGTTCTTGATGAGATCACAGAAAATGTAAAGGTGCTTGAAAATAATAATAATCAACAGCCACAACAACAACAACAAGCACCTCAAACACCTAAAAGTGGTGTTAGAATATCTACCAGGATAAGTAGACCCCCTGAACGATACTCTCCATCATTATATTATTTATTTTTGGCTGATTTTGGTGAACTTGAATGTTATGAAGAAGCAATGCAGGTTGAAATAAGGAAGAAGTGGGAGCTAGCCATGGAAGAAGAGATGGATTCCTTAATGCATAACCAAACATGGGACTTAGTCAGGTTGCCTACAGGTAAAACTACATTTCAAAATAAATGGGTTTACAGGCTGAAGGAAGAAGATGGAGGAAAACAGAGGTACAAAGCTAGACTTGTGGTGAAGGGGTTTGCACAGAAGAAAGGTATTGATTTTGATGAAATATTTTTTCCTGTTGTTAAGATGACTTCAATCAGAACTATTTTAATTCTTGTAGTAGCGGAAGATTTACATCTTGAACAGTTATATGTAAAGACAACATTTCTCCATGGAGATTTAGAGGAAGAGATCTGTGTGTAGAAACCAGAAGGATATGAGGTCAAAGGCAAAGAAAAATTAGTGTGCAGGTTAAAGAAGAGCTTGTATGGCTTAAAACATGCTCCAAGGCAGTGGTATCTAAAATTTGACAAGTTTATGTTAGAACAAGGTTATACTAGATGTCACTCTGATCATTGTGTTTATCTGAAAAGGGAAAATGATGGCAGCTATATTGTATTGTTATTGTATGTAGATGACATGCTTCTTGCAAGGTCTAACATGCAAGAAATAAATGTGCTCAAAATAAAGTTGGCAAATTAATTTGCAATGAAGGATTTGGGAGCTGCAAAACAAATCCTTGGTATGAGAATAACTAGAGACAGGAAAAATCACAAATTAAGACTGTCTCAGAATGAGTACATACAAAAGATGTTGAAAAGATTTAACATGCATAATGCAAAACTAGTTAGTACACCTTTTGCTAGCAATTTCAAACTTAGTAAGGAGATGTGCCCCAAGACCCAGGAAGAAATGGACTATATGTCTAAAGTTTCATATGCATCAACAATTGGAAGCTTAATGTATGCAATGGTCTGCACAAGGCCTGATATAGCACTTGCAGTGGGAGTTGTAAGTAGGTACATGAACAATCCAGGAAAATAACATTAGATGGCAGTAAAATGGATTCTCAAAGATTTGAGAGGTACCACAAATCAAGCATTATGCTTTGGTGGTTCAAACATTGCTCTACAGGGATATGTTAATGCAAATATGGAAGGTGACAGAGATAATAGGAGGAGCACTGCAGGATATGTATTTACTATAGGTGGAACAACTGTCAGTTGGGTCTCAAAAATCCAAAGTGTTGTTGCACTTTCAACAACAGAAGTAGAGTATGTTGCTACTATAGAGGTGAGTAAAGAAATTATTTGGTTACAAAGGTTTATGGATGAATTGGGTAAGAAGCATGATATGGTCACGTTATACAGTGATAGCCAAAGTGCCATTCATCTTGCAAAGAACTCAGAATTTCATTCCAATACTAAACACATACATCTTAAGTACCATTTCATACGGTCAGTATTGAAAGATGGACAGTTGAAGCTAGAAAAGATACACACTAGCTAGAATCCTGCAGATATGCTAACAAAAGTTGTAACCAGGGAGAAACTAAGAACATGCTTAGTTTCAATTGGTCTTCAAGGATGATGATGAAGATGAGAAACAACTAGGTCCAAAAAAGAGTCATTGTACAACAAATGAAGTAGCGGTGGAGTTGCTACAATCAGTCTCCGAGTGGGAGATTGTTGGGTGTGGAGCCTGATTATCTTGTTTATTTTGTATCACAACGTTGGACCCCTGTACCTTAATGGGGCGACAACGCCGCCCGCAATTAAATGATGCCTGGGGTTTCCAGAGGGGGGGGCAGCTATGAATTTATGGAGCCCCCCCCCCCCCCGGGGGGGGTTTCCGGGGCAGCGCCCTCGAAGCTAAAAATAGATGTAAAATTGCCTTGTAAAAGTATAGTAATTTCTAGTCAATCTGGGCCATTCATTAGGCGGATGATCTGACGGTAGAAGTTATGTTTAGTTTAGGGTTTTTTTCCCTAGAAGGCAACCCATCACTTGTATGAGGGTATTCTATTTTGGCTGTGTATTATATGTGTATTTTCTCAGAGCGAGAAATAAATAGGGAGACAGTGAGAGAGAACAGAGGATATTACAACAGATTTGTTGTAGGTTGTGTCTCTTCATTTTGCTGGATAATAGAAAGGAAGGACTAGCTGTTTGAGGTGGATGTAGCCCAAACTGCGTGAACCACGTATATCTATGTCTCTTTGGTTTTATGTGTTTTTCGTGCTTGTATTTTCTACATATTTTATGTGTTTCATTGCTCTATAATATTTAATTTACTAACATAGCAAGCCATACAGCTAGAATACTTGCTGTAAAGGCAAGAAAAAAAGCTATCAAAAATTGAACCTCTATTATTATCTCTTCATTCCCTCCCCAATCAGTTTGAATAAATACGTTACATGGATTAGTCCATAGAAACCAAGTATGGGCTAAAGCATACTCAACCCAACCTACAACATTCATCTCCTAATTAATTCTCTCATTACAAGAAAATCCATTTCAATGCACAAGTTTTTAACTTTTTAAAATTTTAAACACATATGTATAATGAAAAGGGTCAGGTGATGTGAGTTAAAATGAATGATATTTTTTGTAAATGATGCAAATATGCTACTGTGGATTCCCAATGTGTAGCTGAAGGCCATGTCAAGCAAGCCCCAACAAGTGAATTGGTTAAGCATGTATATGATGAAACATAAGTTATGGATATCATGGTAGGCCTAATATGATGAACTCATATTGTGTAAATATTAATGATAGAATAAAATATATAATGGTGCAAGATGGATGCAGAGAGCATAGGGGGGATTATGATTCCACTAGAGGGGAAGAGAAAAGAGAGGATTAAGGAAAAGTAATACTCTATTAATAAATGTTGTCATTAGATCTCATATCTTTTTCAATCATGTGCCTTAAATTAATCCATCCATCTCCATAACATCAGAATGTAATCATAAAATGCATCAATAATATGGTGGAAATGTCTACTCATGTTGTCATTGGGGTATGGATTGAGTAGAATAATAATGGGAGAAGTTAAAGGGTACTTCATTCTCTTGTTAGAGGGAATGTAAGACATCATTTTTTCAACTCTCTATTGTAAGTGTTCGTATCACATTCTTATGCTTATGCTTTACATTTATATCATAACTTGTTCTACATTAATGATGACTAACTAAAGTGGAAATGGAAACCACAGCTAAAACAAGAATTTCGAACCTTCAATGAGAGATGAATGGTTTTAGGAGAGTAAAGAGGGTTTTCAAGCTAGGGAAATGTCACCCAATATGTTTATTTTTCTCATTGGATGCTTGAGAGTCAAGGGTTATTTTTGTAGGCTATTCCTAGAAGGAACTTGGTAGACTAGACTCTTTTTTCCTACAAAAAAGACAAACATAAGTGGAAAACATCCCTTGGTGACTACTTAGTAGAGAAAGGGAAGATCTTCCTTGTGTTATGTAAGGTAGTTGTGGAAGAGAGTTCCATGGTTGCTAGATGGTTGGATGAGATGTCTAGAGTGCCTTAGTGAGAATATCACTTAAGCCTTGAGAGAAAATGGGTTACTTTTTTATTTAGATAGAATCCTATAGTTTTTTTCTTTATCCCTAGTGACCTAATAACTAAGCTTGGGGGTGGTAATTATACTATATGCTTCTATTTGGGTAGAAATTTACTCATAATGATAACTTTATTAAAATATCTTCCAATAAAATATAATTTTTTTAATCTCTACTTATGAATGTGAAATTGCATGTTATATATTTGTATAAAAATGAACATAAATTGCATGTTGTGTGTGATTTTTTTTATATCTAGTCATGGGAGTTTGGTTGCCATAAATACCAATTATTTAATGCTTATATAGTCCATTACATTTTATTATTTTGCATCATCCATTCATTTAATTAATTATTGATCTCCATGGGAGATATTTTATTTTGTTATTATGTTGAAAAGATTTCTTGAGGGCCATACTTTTAATGGTTGGCCTAGTGGCTACCCATTTCATGGTTATGGGTGTTAATTTGGGATGCCATGATGTGGTATTAGAACTTATCTTTGATATTCGACCAATTTGGGTAGATTTCATAGAAGGACACAACATATCTCACACTTATATGTGATTTTTTAGCAATGTTGGGGCTCCGAGGAATCACAATATGGATTTTGGTGAATTAAATATTCCTAGGTTTAGATCTAAGTGAATGACTTCACCCATATCTCTTAAATTTAATGAATTTTGCAATGATAATAGACACTAGTGATGTATACCTATTTGTTCTAAAATGAAATCAATGAATGTACTGAAATGAGATGAATGGTATAAAATATTTATGGTATTTTAATGTCTTCATACCTTAATGAGAGATATTTTGTCATTTATGAATGGGATTGCATATTTAAGGAATATATTAATGGCCAGGAATTGGGGCAAGCAAGACACTAATTGATGCAGGAATGTCCTTGGGGAAATCCTCATCAACCAAAAACAAGTAGTTGTTGAGTTTGTAATAAGTGTTTTGACTCCCATATATTTTAAAGTTGTTGATACACCTATTATGTTAGTAACTATTGGTACACCCAACTAGTAGTTGTTGTTGTTCCTGTAGCTACATTTTATTGAAGCAATGACTAATATTGAGTTGTTGACACATAAAAAATTGGTAGTTATTTAACTGAGTTGCTACAAGAGAAACCCTGTTAGACACACTACCAGAATGAGATGTAAGTTACAAATTTGGTTTGTCTACATGCTGATATGAAGAAAAATGATTCAGCTTACGAAGGCGAAGAGGTAAAAAACATGGAATATATATATTTTTTTAGTTGGAATGTGAGAAGTTCAGTAGTGTGAGGATAAATTGTAGAAGCGTGGAAGAAATTGGGCCTTTTTTATTTTGTTTTCTTAACTAGTTTTTGTTGGTTCATGAGGGCTCCTAGCTCTTGGAATAAAGACGTTGTTTTGGTTTTTGCATGATTTTCAGAGAGTGTGATTGATTGTTGTACAATTTAGGAAGGTGTACAGTTGATTTCAGTGATATCATGGAACTGGGTTACACTTTTTGGAAAATATAGGGCATGTTTTAGTGAAAAAAGGATGCTCAATTGAGCAATTTGAAGCGCTCGATTGAGTATTTAAACAAATAATTGATGGAGCCATTTTCTAACCCAAGTTAAAGGTTTCATTGAGATTTATGGCTTGATTGAGCTATATTTTTCGATTAAGACTTTGGCTCGATTGAGCATTATTTGTTATTAAAAAGCCCAACTGCGACCTGTGAAAGTCATTTTTCTCATATCAGGAGAGGAGAAGTAGTTCTACGGAAGATTTCTAAGCTCAATCGAGATGGAGGAGCTCAATCCAGCTACCACTCAACCCCACCAATGACCGAGAGGCTCAATTCAAGGTGGGTTTCCTATCACTTTTGTCTCTCTTTTTTTTTGCAAAATTAAATAAATCAATTTGAAAAAGAAAAAAACTACCATACAAAAACTACAAAAACCAACATTAAAAAAAAACACCAAAAAAATCCTTGAAAGCCACAAAAAATCCTAGAAAACCCTTGAAGATTAAAAACAACTTAGAAAACCACCAAGAAAACCCTTCAAAAGCACAAAAAAAAACTATAATTTAGGTTTCAATAATTTTTTATAATTTCATTTTTTAAGTTATTTGCAATGGTAGCATGTTTATTATAAATATTTCTATTGTAATTTTTTTAATTATTTAAAGTTTTAAATTTTATTTTATAAATTTAGTGAAATAATTTCCTTTTTTTATTATTATTAAAAATGCGTTTTAAATTTCGAATAAACTTGACAAGAAATATGCCTGAAAAAATTTCAAAAAAAATAACAACTAAACTATAAAATATAAATAAATAAATTAGGAGCATTAAATTGACACAATAAATATTGTTGCTCATGATGAACCTCTATTAAATCAAATACGAAATTTTATTTCATTTTTTAATTTAATTTTAAATATGTTTTAATAATAAATATAGTACTTTGTTTTAAAAAGTTAATTCGACTTAAATAAAATATTAACTAAATTAAAAATCCAAAATGATTTTTTTTAACCTAATTAAATTCTATTTAATATATATATATATATATATATATATATATATATATATATATATATATATATATATATATATATATATATATATATATAAAGTTATGGTGTAGTCTAACAACCCTGCTTTTTTTCCCTAAAAATCATGGGAATTCCGGCAAGATTTTAATAAAATCTGGGAGGTATTTTTGTAAATCCAAGTTATAGCTATCAAAATTCAAGGTTTTTTGTGCCCTTGAAGTTTTTGATGGTGTTGAATCCATTTGCACCATCAAAAACATGATTCAAACACTTCTACTCCAAGATTTCTTAAATTGTTTTTGCCCAGATTCTGACCATTTTTTGTCGTCCAGGCAATTCCTCCGCCTCCGTAGACAACTCCTAAAGTTATATATAACATAAATAACATATGTATAACTATATATATAACTATAGCATGTAACATTTAACACACACATACACACATAACATTTAACATAAATATATATAAAATCTAGTATAGATCATAACTATATATATAGTTGTAAGGAATAACATAACTATAACTATTATATACTAGAACATAACTATATATAACATAGTTATAGCTATAACATCTCTCACGCACACACACATATAGCACTTAACATAGTTTTATAAGTATTGAACATAATGTGCTCTTCATAAAAACATAATATGGGTGTTGCTCAAAATCTTGTTAAGACTCAAGTTGATATATAACTTGTAATTTTACTTAAAATTTTCACTACTCATATTTGTAGAATTATTTAATATAATGATATGACAACTATATATCTCTTTGGTCCCACCCTTATTAAATTTATTATTTGAGTATTTATTCTGTAACTTACACTTCATTTATTTTTATTTAACTATATAATGCAACTTAGCATAACTATAAGATATGTATATATATATACATGTGTGTGTGTGTGTTCAGGTTTGAACAATGCATTATTGATACATATATTAAATCCATGATGAAAAGTTCATTTAAAGTGAATATATAAGCATTTTGAATCTTTTCTAATTTGTATCATATTGTTTCATTATGTAGTGTGTCATACCATAAACATTGTCTTCATATGATTGCACCTAGTATATGTCATTTGTCAAAAACAAACATTATAATAACTTCTATTTATGAAGTATTTGGGTTTATTGAAGTTTGATTAGTTTTGCAAATAAGTTTATTCCAAATTTTTACGTATATTTACATATTTCTACTCTATGAATAAAATGCATTATTTAGAAATGGGAAAAAAGTGTAAGTTATATTTGATCACATTTTGGATTGTGTTTACATGGAACTCAATACTTTGGTTGATAATCTATCAAAAAAGACACTCTATTTAGTCTAGGACTTCAATCTATATTATTCTTCTACGTGAATTTGAGATATTCTATTTGTCGTCCGAGTGCACCTATATCATCCTCCATTTGTCGAATTTTTTCATTTTTTGCAATTTTTTATTCTTGAATTTCCAGGGTCTCTTGTTGTTGTTGATATATACTCTATTGAATAATCTTCATGATGGTTATTATATATTCATGCTCTAAGGAGCATCCAACCCAGGAAGCATGCCCCATCCTGCTCCCCTTTGAACTTATTCCATACATGTGGCATCTCCTCAATCGACGTCAACCCCGGGACCTTGAGGCTGAGATTTCCATCTTTGAATTTCATTGTGATTCCATCCAGAAAGCGATGCTCGAATAGTGAAACCACTTTCTTAATATTTTGTAGCACCCAAGCCCCAAAATCGCAACCCACATTCTTGCAATTAATTATATATTCGGCACTCTATCCCCTTCACCACTTCCCTCTGTGGTTGTTATCTTTTTTTTCCACCCCAAAACCACGGTCTTTCCAAAGACCTCCCTTCTTCTCCCCCTCTCTACCCAGCTAAGACTTAACACCACTCTCACGACCCAATTCCTTCTCCTTGCCTCTAGACAACACAAGTGACAGGGGTGAAATCCACACAACCCAAGTTGGTATTCCCTTCTCAAAAGAAAAAATAATACCCAACAATGAAAACCAAGAATTCAATAGATTGTAACTTTCATCATTCCCCACAAAAACCAAATTACCAAACTTAACACAGGCCCAATACCTATATCCTCCCATAGACTTCACCTTCAATGAAAACACAATTTTCAATGGAATGTAACTCCCACAGATCCCAACCCAAGCCCAATTACTATACTTACCACAAGCCTAATCCCTAATTCAATCCATAGACTCTCCCTTCAATTTTTCCACCTCAGTCTCTGTTGCTTTCCCAGAGCCACAAAATTTAATTCCCATAGTCCCCACCCCACCAACCTCTAGAATAATTGAAAAATGTACTAACAAAACGTTATCCTTTCCTTCTAACCTAGATAGAGTCGTTGTCAAAGGAAAATTACACTCCACCTTACTAACAAATACCTTCCCAGGATTTTTGGCATAATCTAACCTGTGTCCGTTTCATATATATAGAGTGAACCTGTCGTGGATGAACTCACCCTACAACTATTTCTTGCCGCCATCTACACCACGAACATCCATTATTTCTCTATACCTTGAATCTACCTCCAGCTTATTTCTCTGAAAATTTCCCCACACAAACTAACGAACCTTGCAATGTGGGATTAAATGCCTCCCTCGTAATTTCAGACTCTGTATGCCTGAAATTTGAATGCAAAGACATCCCATCTTACTCCTGGTATGGTTTACCTTGGGTCTCCTATGTGAACCAATTTTAATGCCAATTTATTCACATGTGAAAATTTGTTCGACACATGACATAACCTAGCCTCCCACGCCCAGGGAGAGACTGCCATGATCAATAACAAACAGACTTGGGGAAAGAATTCAGATGTGACATGGCCTTTGAGGGCCAATGGGGATGGGAGTGAATCATCCAAACAGATAAGGGGTCGATAGGAACCAAGGAAGGGAGTGCAAATGCAAAGGAGCAAGGGGAGAGGAGGGGGAAATAACGGGGTTGAGGGGAAGCAGGGGGGGAGGGGAGGGGTACACCAAGGGAGAGGGGAGAGGGAAAATAATGGACCGGGAATGGTAGAATCATAAAAAAAAAGAATATGATATGTCTCCATAGACTGAGAGGCCATCTCACCCTTTCTCTTCAGCTCTCCTTTTACTTATATACATTCCTATACTAGCCATTTTTTCCCCTTTTTTTAATCATTTAAATAAATTTTAGGGGATTATTTGACATCCTATAAGACATTCATTGTACTTCTCTCTTCTAATATGATTCATGCCTAATTTTCCTCCCTGTCTGCCTCCTTATTCTGCCTTCTAAGGATATGATAAAACCTAACCTGATCAAAGGAGGACTTAATTCCTTGAATTCTAAAAATGGTTTGATTTTGTTTGTAGTTCTCTGCTGAAGTGTTGTTGGCAATATGCTTGATTAGTAATAGGGAGTCCCATAGGATGGACACCTTCCTTATTCCTTTTTCTTGAGCTAGAGAAAGACCAAATAGGAGTCTAAAGGCCTCTGCTTGATTGCTTGTCTATATTCCTAGTCCCTATAAAAATATTTATTCTATTATTCCTTTGGGATTAATGACAACCCATCCCCCTCCTTCCACCCCACTCTACTTCAGTTTATAAATGGTTTTCTTGTCAACGTTCTTTATATGTCAAAATTATTTTCTTGGATTATTTTATATGTGTTATATGCAATTTGTAGAGTCATCTCCCATACATCCCCAACCCAGCCCATCAAAGTGTCGAGCTAGATCACATAGCCATAATAGAGTGTTTCTTCCACTCATAGATACTCCCTCGTCTTGTAACTTTTTTAGACACCTTTAAAAGTTACAAAAAATAAAAATAAAATAAAATCATAAAAATAAAAATAAAATCAATGAATATATGTATATAATGATAATGTTAATTATTAATTAAATAATAAAACATAATTAATTAAAGTAGATTAACTAAATTAACAAATATAAATACAATTTTTAATATTAATAAATAAATATATACATGTACATATAAATAAATTAGAATGATTGATATTAATTAAACTTAAGAAATTAATTAGGGTTATATTAATTAGATTTATAATTAAAATTCAATTAAATAAAATATGTAATTAAAAAAAATAAAAACAATTAATAAAAGTCAAAGTTAAAAGTTCCTTGATACTGTGGAAAATCCGAAAAACTCTTCAAAAAATGACAACCACAGAAACTTAAAAACCAAAGTTAAAAGTATCGCCCACTAATTTTGTAATCCACCAAAATTTATGGGGGAATAAAATATTATTTTCTAGATGTGGGTGGATTATTACATTGAGATTGAAAATAATCGTAGGTTTAATTTTATTAATCTAAAACTAATTTTTTGTTAGTAATTGACAATAAATTTTCAATATATAGAGTCTTCATAAATTAATTGATTAAAATGAAAATAATTTTGATTATTCTTAAAACTTTTGGATTTTAGGACAGCGTTAATGACTTTATGGATTATATTTATGAATTTGATTTATTCATAAATGTATAAAATTAGGGCAAAACAAGACATGGTTTCCTACGGGAGACATGGTTTTTCAAAAAGACCACAGAGATAAATGATTTTCTATAGAAGTATAGAAATATGGCTTTACAGGTTAAAAAATATTTAGGAAATATTTTTATCAAAATATTTTATTCCGAGATATTTAAAATTAATATTTCTGAAAAATTGAACAGTGGTAGAAAATCAAGGATTTCCAAATCATTTTCTAATTTCTCGAGAATGGTTAAGCATCTAAAATAAAATTAAGATAAATTCAATCATTGATTTTATAAAAAGGAAGAGGATTTTTCAGTTCTATAAAAAATATCAGTTAACGAGATTATTGCATATTGCAACCATATTTATGGACAACTAACAAATTCTTAAGAAACAACTTCAAAAGTTCCAGATTTGAGTGAACAAAATCAGCAGTCAAATAGTCATTTCCAAATTTACAGGGTTAATCTTAAACAACTTTATATTTCTTAGCAGAAGAATAAGAAACTAAAGGATCACTCACAGATTCAAAGGAAAAATTATTTCTGCCATTTTCATATTTTCTGAAACATATTGTATTTTTAGCTTAATTGATAGGATTTGTTTCATTTATACTAGTGACAGTTTGATGAAGATTTTTTCCTATATATTGAATGATTTTGAATGCAAAATGGTTGGATTTTGATGCCAAAACCCTGCCATTTTTGTAAATACTTCTATTGCAGAATTTTAATTAAAGTTTTGTGGATCTAGTTCATAACAAAACAAATTTCTTCTATATGTTTTTTCTAGTGATTTCATAATATATTTATTCATATGTTTGAGGTAATATAGCAGTTAGGGTAACACTAGTTTGAGAATCAACCGCCCTAACAAGTCGAGTTGGTTTCTCGGTGCAGTTTCATAGCCAAGAATTTCCCTCGAGAAAAAAATACAATATTTGGTGCCGTTGGCGAGGAGCAAAGTAACAAAGAAATATTTCCCTCGAGAATGAACAAGACTAGATCTATTCTTTGATGGTGAATAAAAGCTAGACATTTTTATATTGGTTGCATTTATTTCATATGGAGACTCCACTTTGTCTATATGGTGATTCCATTGGGCTCCATATTATATTGGCTCAAAATTACAAGTGCATCTCTTGCTATGATATTGGCATGCATCAACATGTTTTTCTTCATCATGTAAATGATTATAATTCCACATGTTTAAAAAGGATGCAATCTGTCGAATTTAGTTGTAAGTATAAACAACTCATAGAGATTAATTTTGATCTTGTAAATATTTTTCAAGTTATCATTTGCATGCAAGGTGGTTTGTGGGTGAATCCAATTCTGACTTGGTTGCACTGGAAGTCAAACTAACTTAATAGAATAAAGTTTCATCTTAATTAGGTAGTGGTGTGTGGGATTGAATAACTTTACTTTTAGATTTTATTATGCATTAAATCAGTTGGACTGTTCATTTTTAGCAGTGTTGGTGTCCCATGTTTTGATAGTTTGGAAAATCAAAAGACAAGGCAACATCAGAACCAATCTTTAGAGTTACAGGATCTAGTCTTCCTGTTCTCGGAGAGGGATATCTCAAATATTTTTTTGCAAAGGTTTATCTTGTGTGCTTTGAGTATTGGTTTTAGACTAGTTATTAAGTGCAGGTGTTTATTTGTTTGTTTTTTTGGTTGGGTCGGAATGATACAGCAGAACATGAAAGGCCTAGGAGAGATATATAGGACAAAGAAATATCTGGTTCATTGGGAAATGGAGTCAAAAAGAGGTCATAAAAAACTCATCAATGGATATGGGATATTAAAGGGAAAAACTAACTTGGCCACAGGATCCTTTTGTTTTTGGAATGAGATGAACATTAATGATTTGGAAGAGAGGTTTAATTCTCAACAAAGGGAATTCGAAAGCATAATTTGAACAGTAAAGATCTCTTTGATAGATAGGGCTAACCATAAATTCTACAAATCGCACCTTTAAGAAAATAATAATTTCAAAACAACTTTTAAAATTAAATCTAAGATTCGGGGAACACCCTATTTCCTTAAAGATTTTATTTTAAATGACTTAGAAACATAAAATATTTACTGATAATTACAGTCATAGAAGAGGGAACACCTAAAAACATCTATGATCATAATTATAACGACCTTTAAGCCAACTGTTTAAGTGAGGACAAAGGGCAAGATCAAAATGGACCTCTTTGATTCACTGTAAGCAAAGAACTTCAAAGGGAGACTTTGATAACAGTCTTTAAGTGGTAGCAGACAAGAAGGGAGAACCATAAATCATGTTGAAACCAACTGTTCAAACTATTAAGGAAATAAACAAGCATGAAGATTAAAGAGAGAGATTAAAGACTCTAAAATACTTCAGCAGAATAAAACATGAAATAGTGAAGGATGAATAGGTCTAAGGTGCTTCCAAGAGTCATTTCTTAGCCTAATACTTCCTATCCTACTGTAGTAAGAAGTTATGGAACATAATGAAAACAGGGGAAAAACATTAAACAATTAAGAATACTTCACCAACAGCCAAGCTCATGGATCCAATGATAGAGCCTTCACAGTAACAAGCATGCAAAAATATCATCAAGGCTTCCAAGACTTCAATGGACTATGTATTTATTTCAAAGAGTTTTAGTATTACAACCTGTGATCAAACAAAAACCAACAACCAACCCCTCACTCATCTTCTAATGGTCCGTCACCGAAGACATTTTCAATGACACTTTTGGTGAGGGTCGTTAAAGGCCCATCACTAATTCTCTCTTTGGTGACACTTCTAGTGACGAAATTTTAATGACCCTCACCAATGCTCTTTTTGTTACTTTTGGTGACGGTCAAAAAATGTCCGTCATCATAGATCATTAAAAAACCGTCACTGTAAATGTATATAGTGATGCTCCGTTATGGTCCATCACCAAAGACATTTTCAATGCCACTTTTGGTGAGGGTCGTTAAAGGCCCATCACTAATTCTCTCTTTGGTGACACTTCTAGTGACAAAATTTTAATGACCCTCACCAATGCTCTTTTTGTTACTTTTGGTGACAGTCAAAAAATGCCCGTCATCATTGATCATTACAATGAGTTTTTGATGACGCTACGTGCCTGTTAATATATTTTTTGTCAAAAGATAACGATTTAATAAAATTGTTGTGGAGTATTTTTTATAATATGTCCAAGGCCATAGTGGTTAGGGTCAGTCAATTTTTGTAGAAGTAATTAGTGTGTATCATTTCCCTCAAGTAATGACTAGTCGAATAGAGATTTCCTATGAGTCAACACATGATTCATATCTATTAAGTTTATTATCTAGCAAATTCCCTTTAGATAAAGTTCCATTATTGTGTGTAGGAAATATATTATTTAATACATAATCAAGCTTTGACAATTCTATTAATGAGAAAGACCTAACAATCCTCAACAATCTGGGCACACCTTAAATTAATGCTTTGGCACACACTAACATTTCTTAGCACCGCACATGTCTTGGAACATATTTGTACCTAGAACATATTGTGATGACACTGACGCCCAAGCACATGGTGGCATGCGCTAGCACAACATGGAACTCTCCTAGCATGTGTTGGCATACTGCATATAGTCCCTAGCATACCCTGGAACACCTTGGTTGAATGCATTAACATACATTAGCACTTGGTACACAATGCCACTTGGCATGTATTGGGACCTATTATTAGTGTGCCTAGCATGCCCCTTTTCAAAAAGATAAAGTCCTGACTTATTAACCCTCTTAATATTGGTTCTTCCTTTTGTTGCCTCGACACATATTGACATACCCTGGCACCCTGCGCCACAATATCCTTGGCACCTAGAATGAATTGGCATATCTTGGCACTATTAATTGGCACATGATATAATTAGCAGACCCTGGAACTCCCAAGCACACTTTGGGAATTCTTGACATGCCTTGATATTCCCTAGCATGCCTTACCAATTCTTAGCATACCTTGTCACTCCCTCCTTGGCATGACAACTAACACTCATTAACACTAGTCTATGGCACACGTTCCTCATATTCATTAGCTTCCATGAATTTTTACCTAGTGCCCCCTTAATGTTTTTTCCTAGTAATCCTTAACACTAATCAACATGCATTATCACTCTCTAGCACACCTTAGCACTCTTCGACATTCCCTTCCACTTCATAACATGCATAACACTAGTCCCTGACACATATTGGTGCTTGGCACGTGTTGGCGCTTGGAAAGTATTAGCATGTATGGGATATGTTGAGATGCCTTGGTATGATTTGGCATGGTTTAATGCACCCGCACTGGTTAGATTTTCTACATGGTATCAGAGCAGGAATTTTTTGGACGACGAGTTTGCAGAGAATATCTGAAGATTTTGGTGTAAAATTTTCAAAAACAAATAGAATATTTGGAATCCTTGTGAAAATCTACCCAAATGGAGAAAAAAAAAAAAAAAAAAAAATCGGTCGAATCAGAGCTCGGATGAGGTTGATATCATCGATTTAAAATCAATTCTTTTTTAGAAACTTTTTGTAATGTCGGGACAATTACATTGTGCATGAGTCAAGAACCTATATGTACTTGAGGTACCATATGCATGCAAAGCTTTGAGGAGAAAGGCAGAAGCTAGAGACTTTGTGGTTTAGAGGGAGCATAAATTACCTCTCAACATGCATTCTCATGAGAAGCAGTCTCAGAAGGTTGTGGAGTAGCTACCACGATTGGAGAATTAGAGAGGAGACCAAGTGGAAGCATCCACTCAAGCAGAGACCTCCATGAGGGGGGAATTTTGAGCCAGATAGGAAGAGGGAGCAACCATACCTTGAGGTGTAAGGTGGGGTGATGTGTAGACATAATCCCAAGATAAGAAATTTGGGCAAGGTCCATTGAGATGGTGTGTCTCGTGGATCGAACCTGGCTACAAGGAGCCCACAGTACAACAATAGTAGGAAGGATCAATTAGATTGATGTAGTCAGATGTCAACAAGACAGAAATCAGAGTGACAAATGTCAAATACTGGAGCACAAATCAAAGTTAGCAACAGTTCAAAGGGCACGGATGTAGATGTCAGCAATAGTGCATAGAATCCACTACTAGACAGGTGCAGTAGCTAGCAGGAGCCAGAAGACTCTGATGACAGATGCATTATACTGATTCAGTTGTTCGGAGGCTATTCAGTTTCAGGATTTGCAGGTGCAAACAACACTAGAGAAGTGTAGCATGCAGAACATTCCAAAGGTACCAGATGGGGATTGATTGAATTCCTTTCTTGTTGAGAGGAAGTGTTGAAATTCACAACAAGAAAAAGTGAAATTGGCAACTAGAAAGGACAAAAAAAAAATGCACCCACACCGGTGAGGAATTTTGATGTACCAGGAGTGAGGAATGTGAGGCGTCTTATTTATTTTTCCCTTAAATAAATTGGACAATAAATTGTAATTTCGTCTCATAACAACTTGTGTCAGTTAACTAAGTCATGATGATTGAGTTAGCTCAAAAATTTTGATTGAAGGTGATCGAGGTGGATATTTTTGGCCACCCGCCTATTCCACTTGGGCCCTCGCCATTGTCTCTTTTAGTTTTTCAGTTTCCTTAATTATAGCACAATTTACTATTTTTGTCAATTTTTCGGGTCCTGAACTTCCTGAGCCGTTTTGAGGCCCCAAACAGATTTTTTGGGCATGAAAGGTTTGGTGATTTCATTTAAATTGCATTAGCAGTTGTAGTCCACGGAGAGATATTTCTAACGAGGTATCATGTGCGTCAAACGAAGATCATATGACCAAGTTACGACCCCGGGAAGTTGACTGCTCAACTAACCCCAACGGGGCCCATAAACTCTTGGTGTTACATCTCCTCGGGTTAGGGTTTTGGTTGTTTAGGGTTTTATCTTATTTTTAAATGATAAAAAGACCCTTCATCCTTATTGTAACACAGTTCAGAGGAACATAACTATCAGTTGTATTTATAGAAAATTTCGTATGTGCAATTATAAAGTCATTGGGATGCCATGATGGATTGCACAATCAAGGAAGGTTGATTTTCCTAATTAATATGGCGATAATTCCATGGGAATTGCGTGAGCAAGGTAGGCTGAAGGAAGACTGAGAATTGGCTAATTATTAGACCAATTTTTCCTAGATCAACAAGAGACAATTGGCAGAGTGTTGGAGAATCTCAAGAGAGATTAAATATTGTATTGTTTCGTGATTCCTTTACTTAATACACAATAGAGATAGAGGGGTTTTGAGCAGTTGCTTTCCCCAGATACATATTTTGCTGTGCAATTGATAATTTCTTTCTCTTACTTATATGTGATTGTGTGATCGTGTTTGTAGAAAAAATTTAATATCTTGTTTTAGTACATTACAAGATTAGATTGAATCCCGTTGGTTAGATTTTATACATGAAATAGAAGAGAGGATTGATACGATCTTGTCTTGCGGTGGTTATAAAGATAAACATAAATGGAGGAGGGCTTGCACTGTAATTTAGAGCCAAAACAAAAGTAGACACAGGCGTAATATTGACTGAGCTAACCCTAGTTTGAGGGTTGACATTGAGATCTGAAGTTCATGTCAAGATTCAGTCAAATAAATGCCCAAAATCTATGGATCCATGTGAGCTAGGTTGAGTCTCTTATGGAGGCAAGAGTCGTGGTTTTTTCTATGGGTGGATAGGGTTTGTTCTACAACAATTAGAAGTACATAAGTATAGTGCCCTAGTTACCTAGCATGTTTAGTTCATAAGGTATGCCCTTAAGACTGTGAAAAATTTGCGTAGAAGAAGAGCAGTTGTGACCCTTAAAGTGAGGCTTATTTCTGAAATATAGACCACAGATCTGGAAGATGGCTAGCAGATTCAGTATGTGTGGAGATAGCAGATCCAAAGGAGGGTGGAACCTGAGTAGAAGATTGAGCATGCAGAAGAAATGTGCCATGTGAAGAATGGATTGACATGTTGAGGAGTTGATTTGGTGGACTATCCATGGATTTTTAGACAGATATCTTAAGCAACCTATAAAAAATTAGTCAATGGACTATTAGTGGTTGATTTGTGACCCTAGTTTAGTCATCTACAGATTGTTAGAAGGATGATAAGAGGAGCAGTTCAAATTTATTCATAGATTGGACAACAAAGATCAAATTGTCGATACACAAGAACAATGATTTTGAGAGGACTCAAAGCATTGTTATGTGGAAGATTTGAAGAGCCCTAGATGAAGAAAATATTGTGAGCCCTAGATCAGTAAAAATAATTGACTATGGTTGGGCAGATTGATGCTAGTCCAAGTATAGTTGGAGGGTTGTTAGGTGACTGTCAAAGAAGAACCCTAACTCTTGTACTTGTGAAGGACAACAAGATTGGTAGAAGGGCAGGTGTATAGGGCCTAAGGATGTGCATAATTTGAAGTACTAAAGTAGCAGTCAAGTGGGCCAACCAACTAGCCCTATTTCACTATATTGTAGAGGATCAATTCAGTGAGAAGAAGGGCAACCTCCATAGCCCTAGACTTCTCATCTTGGAGCCGTAGTATGGAAAAAGTGGGCATACCAAAGAGTTGTTCATAGATGGAGTTGTGAAAAACTTGTTACCACTCAAACTAGTAGTGGACCTAAAAGGGGTTCCTAAGAGGGAAACAACTAGGACAAGGGAAACGGTGGAGGCTTAGCCCATTGTCACCATAACTAATGCTCCTTGCTCTTCACAAAATTTCACCAATGGGAGGAGTCCTGGTAGTTTAGGAAGTCACTCGTATATTATAGGTCAATGAATAGGTGGGAAGTGACCCTAGAATCCATTTCCCTAAGATAGAATATAGAGTGGGACATGCTTGCCTTTTAAGCAAGGGACTTGATCTTCTAGGGAGAGAGGAGGGGGATTGAAGGGTTGAGGGAGAAGAATAAGACTTATAAAGGAAGTTACCAATCCCTAAAATCCTTTGGGAACTTGGATTCCCAAATGGTCCTCGATGAAAGGCCTTTGACACCAAATGGGACCACATGGGGCCAAGTGGACCCAACCTAGGCTCGGGGATGGAATTTAGCAACTAATGATGTTCCTATCTTGGAAAATGTGAGGGGAAAGGATTAGGCAATATTTTTTACTTCGATGGGTCAAATTGATCCTACTAGGCTCTAGCCTTGGGAACACCTATGAAAAACTTGATCCTAGAGCTAGGGCTTGAGGTATTTGAAGATTCCATCGTCGAAATTGGCCCAAATTATGAGGAGAGTGAAGGCACCCACCAATGTCATTGCCTCTAGGAGATCAAAGTTTTCCTCTGGCTATATTCTTGGGAAATTGATGCCCTAGGTGACCTAATGGGGCTAGACCTAGGGAAAAATGGAAAATTGTGAAAAAGAGGGGGGGGGGGGGAATCATCACCCTTTTTGAGGTACTAGCGAATAATTCACTTGGGGATATGGAGTCAGGGGTGATAATGAACAATAATTCAGTTTCTTGATCATGGAGGCCCAGAAAGTCAACTTCGTCCAATGTTAGAGGAAAATGAAAAGTGACCTTCAAGCATTTATACTTCATACAAGTGGTGCAAGTTTATTGAGATAAAATGATCTCTAAGATATTTCATTCATCCAACAATGGCCCATACATTAAATAAGATAAATAGACACATAATTCCACATTTCCATCATGCAGCAATTAACCCTAGTTATAGTGAAATTCAATAGTATGCAACAACAACAAGAATAGCGTTAAATTTTCACTCACAATGTTAGAGAGTATATCCAACCAGCTTCACATTTGCAAAAGCAAATCTCCAAGATAGAAATAGCCCAAATCCATACATCAAAATGCATCCATCATCCAAAATAGTCCTCTAAGGAAAAATGTGAAGTTCTCTAAAGACAGAAAGATCCCAAATCAAGTGATGATACAAATGAATCCAACTAACTCCTATTTATATATTGATTAGGAGTTGGTCGAATTAGCTTATGGGCCTACATTAGCCCCTAAACATAAAATATTATGCAAGTAACCCTAAATTTTGGTGACAATCCCACCAAACTATCTCATACATGGAATAATAAGCCTCATAAGAGGTCAACTGATGTCTTACGGCCTTCTAGGAGGCATACCGGGGTCCATGAGTGCCATAATGATGCATGGGACCCATCAAAAGTGTTGGACAAGGGGGTGGCCCCTTGTTCTCCAAACATTAAACTTGTGGTGCTCTCATTAAACTTGTGGACTGAAAGGGTTGTGTGTGGCCACCATCAACAAGTAGGTCAAGTGTTGTCTTGTTCATGATAGATTTTTTGTCAAAGGATTAACACCAATCCCTAGTTTTATTCCTTGTATCAGTGTGATTGTAAAGGGTCACGATCCATGGTACAAGAGCTCTAGCCTGTTGTATTGTAGTTTGTAATATAATGAAGAAGGTTTTGCACACTAACACTCCCTGACATGCCCTGGCACTCTAGCTTACCTTGGAATTTCCTAACATGTAACCTTGCTACTCCCTCCTTATCACACCTGAAACTCACTGACATTCCCTATCAGACACTCTTATTCATTCATTACCAGGCATTTTGAACTAGTTCTCCCTTATGTTTCCATGGCACTCCCTAGCATGCATTGACACACCCTAGCATTTGGCACATCCTAGCATGTCGCCCTGGCACTCTAGCATTCCTTGGCACTAACTTGCGTACCTTTAAACTCCCTCCTTAGCACACCTAAAACTCGTTGATACTCCCTGTCACACACTCTTATTCATTCATTTCCATGCATTTGACACTAGTGCTCCCTTGTTTTTCCTTGGCACTCCCAAACACTCCGCCCTAGCATGCATTGGCACACCATTTCCCTGGCCTCTAGCATGCCTTAACACTGCCTAGCATGCCTTGACATCACTCCCTCCTTAGCACACCTGAAACTCACTGACACTTCCTGTCACAAACTCTTATTCATTCATTTTTAAATATAGTTTTATCTATTTTGTTATGATGAACTGTCTAGTGGAATATCCATGATAGTTTACGAATCACCCCAACATATATCCTTTATGCAAGTCATATGATGATATTTCTTCGCACTTATTTATCTCTAGTTGTCCCAACACCATGCAGGTCATCACCACCACCCTTGCAAAATTGAACATGATAGGCTCATGGTCCTATCTAAGCTTGGAAGAACAATTCAAAACTTAGTTACACAAAATGATGGAAGATTATTATTATTAAGGTTTCCCATGCTTTCTAATCAATAATATCTAGTGGGATTGCAACAACAACACATTTTGTTCACGATAAATATCCATGATAGTTTACGAATCACCTCAGCATATATCCTTTATGCAAGTCATATGATGATATTTCTTCACACTTATTTATATCTTGTCCCGACACAGTGCAGGTCATCACCACCACCCTTGCAAAATTGAACATGATAGGCCTGTGGTCCTATCTAAGCTTGGAAGAAAATTTCAAAACTTAGTTACACAACATCATGGAAGATTATTAAAAAGGTTTCCCATGCATTCTAATCAACAATATCTGGTGGGATCGGAATAACAACAAATTTTTTCACAAGAAATATCCATGATAGTTTACGAGTCAACCCAACGTCTATCCTTTATGCAAGTCATATGATGATATTTCTTCACACTTATTTATCTCTTGTCCCAACACAATGCAGGTCATCACCACCACCCTTGCAAAATTGAACATGATAGGCTCATGGTCCTATCTAAGCTTGGAAGAAAATTTCAAAACTTAGTTACACAACATCATGGAAGATTATTAAAAAGGTTTCCCATGCATTCTAATCAACAATATCTAGTGGGATTAGAACAACAACACATTTTGTTCACGAAAAATATCCATGATAGTTTACGAATCAACCCAACATCTATCCTTTAGGCAAGTCATTTGATGATATTTCTTCACACTTATTTATATCCTCTCCCAACACAGTGCAGGTCATGATCACCACCACCCTTGCAAAATTGAACATGATAGGCTTGTGGTCCTATCTAAAACTTGGAAGAAAATTTCAAAACTTAGTTACTCAATGTCATGGAAGATTATTATAAAGGTTTCCCATGCATTCTAATCAGTAATGTCTGGTGGGATTGGAACAACAACACATTTTTTTCGCGAGAAATTCTAACAAAGATCACAATTGAATTGATAAAAAATAGTGTTTAGAAGACAAGATTCATCCTAAACCACAAAAATAATGGATTCTGGTAATTTCTCCACTCCCTCTTGGATGCCCTTGTGACTTCTTTGATGGTGTTGCAGAAGTTATCCCACCTAGTTGCAAAGTGGGTGTGGTACTTTTCCTCTCCCAGTATTATAGCGAGAAAGTAAGGTATACCCAAAGTTAAGGCTCCAACAACTGAGTTGATTCCATTGCTCTTTATACACTTCTGAAAATTACATCCATCAAAAGAGTCAAATCCCGATAGATCATGGGGGATTAAAAAATCATGATCAATTGGGTCAATAATTCATGATAGAAAACATCTACCTACATCCCATCCTATAGGATATCATAGATCCCCCCAACTATTTGGACTAGCTATCTTTCACACACATTCTCCAAGAGCTAAACACCACAACACACAAGCTTTCAAAAGAATCTCTCAAACTTCCCATCGATACATTTGTGATACTAGATTCCATCGATAGTATGGAGTATGACCAAATGATTATTCATGTCTAAGCTTGAAAAACAACCCAATGTAGATTGATGCATGCACATTCCAATCATGACAATCAATTTCTACATCTTCTCAAAAGAGAAAACAAGTAAATTTTTTCTTTGTTCACTTTACAACATAAACACCAATTTCACCCACAATATTAAGATAAGTTGAATGATATGACCGAAAAGGTGGGAGGAATATTTTGTGGTGTATTGAACAGGACTAGGGGACACACATGTAGCATGGGTGGGTAGAAGTGGGATGTCCAAGCATGATTTAATAAGATCTATAATCCACGCATTAGAGAATGAGAATGGGGATTAAGACCTAATTTCATAGGGGCTAGGGGGCCTGGAGGGAAGGTAACAAGAGGAATTGAAAGAGGAACCCCCGATAGTGGTGATAAGGGGATTAGGGGCTCCATTATCACAACGAATAAGCCATTAACCCATAACCACTAAATTCTCTATCCCTTAACCCCGAAGCCATAATCTCTTAACCATACACTCATAACTCATAATCCATCAACCCCTTGATGCATTAAACCTCAAGCCATTAACTCCTAATGTAGAATCTATGAACCCCCTAAGCACTAACCCCTTATTCTCTTAACTCATGACCCTTAAACCTTAATCCATAACCCCTAAACACCTAAAAACCTAACCCCTTAACCCCTAACACCTAAATCCCTTAATTATTAAGCCCTTAACCCCTAAATACCTTTCCCCCCAAGCCCTTGGCCCTTAACTCTTAACCCTTGAAGCCCTTCACCACTTAGTATCCAAGGTAAAAAACAACACATCAAACCAACAAAATAACCTCTTAGGAGAATCCTTCACCTCTAACTAAGAATATTGGTACCATTTGATTTTTAGAGAACTAGGTGTTGGTCTCGAGGGTGTGTGTTTGTGGGTAATGCCCTTATTAACATGTATACCAAATGTGGAACAACTGGATAATTTTCAAAACCTCAATAAGAATTGTTCACAATATCTACACTTCATGTTGACATGGAGCTTGTAGTGCTCTCCCACATAAGGAGTTGGCAATGAATAGATCACTCACAATGACACAACCTCTTCAACCCTAATGCACAAGGAGCTAACCCTTGATACAAATATTTTGTTTGCTAAAAAAGCACAATTGTGTCAATGTAGAATACTATACAAAAGAGAAAATAAAATGATATTATCCACATCAATGCTTGAAATAGCCTCACATTTGCCATGAGTGGTGAGCCAAGGGGTGAATGTAAGGCACTATTAAAGTTACATCGTGTTTAAATTTCTTTTACATCACGAGATTGTTCTCCATTAGGGTTGATGCATCATCACAAGGGAGCATAACACCTTTTTGTGGGGGAGCGATTAAAGTTGTAACATGATCAAGTGACATACACCTCCAATGTAAATGACATCATTATATGTCTGTGTCAAGTTGTTAAAGAGGTTATTTATAAACAATAAATTTAGTACTTGAGCTTCATCTTTTCATGGCCTTGACACTAAGATTGATTTGTACTAGGAACACTTCATGCAAATAAGAGGGGGCCTTATTTTTAAACCCTCATACACACTAGAGCACTAGATGTTGCCCTTCAGATCCCCCTTGGTGGTTTCAAAGTGGTTTTACATTAGTGTCTAGTTGAAACTAATGACATCATGATATTCCTCTTCTCAATAACATATTCTAGCTTTGCCATATACACAACATTGAGTTATAGGATCACCTCATATGTAGATGCTCCATTTATTATGGATTCAAGGGATGTTCTATTTGCTTTTATCAAGATTTAGATGGTCGTTATCTACTTTCTTTCAATACATGTCTAACTATTTTTATGAGGGAGGTCCTTGGATTTAGATCTTTATATAAGACCTTATGTGGCCTTCCCCTTTTGAACTTTTCCAAGGGGGTCACCTCCTTCCATGTTGCCTTGCCTACTTAGGGCCAAAATTTACAAGCCAATATTCAAACTTCTTCAACTATCAAATTGGTGGGGCCTCATACCTCTTATTGAACCCCTTAATGAGACATTATTTCTCCAAAGAGACTGTTGAGGATTTCCCATTACAAATCACAGGTTGGATGTCATAGGACTTGTTACCCCACTTTCTATATGAGTTTTTAGAGGATAACTTTAAATTTTGATTGACATATCAACCCTTGTGATTCTTGTGACATTAATAATTTTCCAATTAAAATATATGAATGACTGTATAATTGGTTTGACGACACCTTACCTTGGCCATCTAGGACACTAGGTGTAGAAAGATGTTGCTTTAGCGATCACTTTAACTTGATATATATGATCTATGTATATATCTCTAATATGTATTATTTTTATTTTGATCACTTAAAAACTCTATTCTAACTCTTAAATGTTTTAGCCATAATTCCTATGCTAAATTATTCCATAGTATTTTATAATTTTACTCATAAAAATGTGTTGCCTTAATAATTTAAATACATAATAGTGATTTAAGTAATTACTACACATCCTATTTTATTATACCCTTATTTCCCTTGGTCAAATTTTAATTGCATAATTTCACAGCATATTCATTCATTTTAATTCCGATGTCCCGCCCTATGATTCCCGCCAGTAGGAAATCAATTCTATTTTTCACTTTGCTTGAAACTGCCTTTAACTTTTGGACGGTTCATTCCGGCCTCTTTTTGTTAGCGGTTTTGTTTGATTGATGTAGATGTGGATGGTTGAACGAGGCAGTAAGTATACTACAGCAATTAAGCCATAGATGATGTAACAGAGTCACAGTAATAACTCCGTTATGGAAGTAAATTCATGCATTTTTTTAAGTCAATGGAACAAGATCAGGTTTAAAATTTAAATCACCGTTTCACCGATGTAACTTTTGCTGCTATTGAATCTCTGTAACGATTCTTCAAGTTCTCCACCGGGTGAAAATGTATCTGTCCTGTTCATGCTAAACAGTAGGCTTTGCATCCCTTAAATAAAATGCCGAATCTTACCGAGAATCTATTTTATTGACTGTTTTCTTTGCATGATTCTGAAAAATGAATTTTCCAATAATATTCTCTGCTGTCAGTCTGAACTGTTTTCATTCTGTAAATGGCAAAAAGCTTAGGTGTTGTACATGTTACAGGAGGAATTAGACAATTTACAGAGAATGTGTTTCTTTATTAAATGTACATGCAATTTCTCAGGCGAAATGATTCAAAATTTGAACAATTCAATTCAGCAATTTCATGTTTAATAAGTCCTTATTTGCACAATTACTTCACTTCGAAAGATCTCACTGTCTCTACGAACATTTGACTGTGATTTATCTGTGCTGAAATAGCTTTAGGTTGTAGGTGGAGCTTAAAAATCTAGAAAATAGCCGTATTATTTAAAACTAACTGGGGGTTTTTGAATGTATAACAGGCGGTGTAACATCCATGGATGATTTCCTCAAAACGTTTTTTCCACATGTCTACCATAGAAAGCAGCATCACCTGCGTGAAACAGACTACTGCAAATACGACAACCAGCTGCTCACTCTGTTCACTTCGTCTCTTTATCTTGCTGGCCTGGTTGCCACATTCGGGGCCTCGCATGTAACGAGAAACAAGGGACGAAGAGTTAGCATAATCGTAGGAGGCCTCAGTTTCCTCCTAGGCGCGATCTTGAATGCTGGAGCTGAGAATCTCACCATGCTTATAATCGGCCGCATTATTCTCAGCATCGACGTTGGATTCAGCAACCAGGTAAGTGATCTTCGGGTTGTGAAAATAGCGATTTGAAAATAGTGCTCGAATCAAACCCTATATTTTTCTTGTGCTGCATTTCTATTTGCATCAAACCCTAATAAATGTGTTATTTTCAATTAATTAATTAATTAAATCAATTAATTAATGAGTTCCTCGCCTGGTAGCTTCAACCACTCCTTGGCACCTATCAGGTGTACAGTAGGGCATTTGATGGGCGGGGAATACAAGATTTCACACATTTCTGGGTCTCTGAACTTGCTTCCTGAAATAGATATGATAAATCTAACAGGTGGATGATTCTTCAGCATGAATCCCTGAAATTTTGGAAGTAGAAAATCAAAATCGCTTTAAAGCTATTGCAAGGAATATTGATTTTTAACACTGATAGCAATTGGCGGGAAAAAGTGACTTACCTTTCTTTGATAACCCACAAGAGCTGCCGAGAGGGTGGCCCCCTGAAACCATTCAAACTGAAACGTTAAGGAACTGTATTCACAATGGAGGGTTTCAAGTGGAAAATTATCATATCAGCCCAGATTTACCTCAACTCTTTTGTATCCATTTTGCCCTTTGATAAACCCAAATTTAAACTGATTTTAAGATGATTTATATGTGAATTAATTACTTATTAAAATCTTGATTTCTTAAAATGCAAGCCTTACAGACCAGACCAGAGGAGGATGTTAAATTCTCCCCACAATGGACTGGATTAGAGAGACTGGAGGCCCAAGTTTATGTGGGTTGCAGGTTCCTGCATCCAAATAGGCATGGAGAAAAATCGGCCATATACAAAAATTGGATACACACAATCTACAGTCAACATAAAGATGACTGGACTGAAGAGAAATTACAACCTTCTCCATAAATGTGAAAGCATCTCTCATTCAATAATCATAAACAATTTATCTGGAATTTTAACAGCTCTCAGTGACCAGTACTGATCCATACTAAGCATAATTTAAGCAATTAAATAAGTTATACTCATCTGGATTTGATCACATACTGAACATAAATCTATGCAATGAAATATTTCATGCCTGTGGGTTTCATCAAGAGTACCTGAGAAAATCCAAGCAGCCCATCAAAGGGGCCATTCTTTTCCATGTAATCAACAATGAAGGAAAATGCTTTGTCTAGGTTAGTGTACTCTTTAAAGTCCTGCATATACCCACACAGGATTATGGTCAAATGGTAAGCCCATGGGATTTCAAGGAAAACGAAAGTGAAACACTACAAAACATGAGGTGAAAGGCTGTTTCACTCTGTTTTTTGGTGCTGCTTGATGGGCTACAACTGCAGGTAGTTATATTATGCATTTACTTGTTTGAATTCGTTTTGGGTAGGAAAGTATATGTGGAGAATTTTTTGTAAATTTTTTAAAAAGAAGTAGATAAACTTTTATTGTATGGGATACGTGGAACAAAGTAAAACGTAAATCTCATAATGTACTCTCTTTTATTAATGAAAAATATTGAGTTTTCTTGTTAAAAAATGGTTTCAGCCTAACTTGTATAAATCAATCTAGTGTTTGACTCACTTGATTTAAAATGCATTTCCGATGCACTTGATAGAGCCATGAAAAGGGTATGCTATGCTTTTAACTCTCAGAAACCTTAAAACTTAGAAAATCCAACAGATATGTGGTTAATTTTTTAAAGTATTGCTGATCATCTTCAAATATCTCTGAAAATGTCCTTTACATTGGGTACCTACATATTCTGCATCTTAGAAACATGCAGAGCACTCCCACAGAATAGTTGTTACCACCAAGTTCATGATTAGTCTTGTCTAACTAACTGGCATCTGATGGTTAAGGCATTGCTCAACGATATAAACCCTAATTGGTTAATATTATGTCTGCATATATATATGGGCATTGTGAATGTTAAAGGATTGCTTGAGCTTGGATGATCACGGCAGAAACTAGTATTCTGCTGTAGCCCTTTAAATTTCCAGATTTAATTTATTGATCTCAAGCTATTGTAACAAACAGTTTTTACCAGACTTGTTGGGTTAGGCCTGGAGTTGTGGGTTAAACCTGGCCTGCTGTTTGAATACCTTGGCGATTCAAAGCAATTTTGACTTTGCAGGAACTGTTTGAACAGTGCGTACTTGCTGGTGGTTGATGGGTTAATGAGTTTGACTCATTTCCCAGTCAGGAAAACCTGTCTGCCTCTCTGTAAAGCTTTTTTTTTTTTTTTAAACGCAAAGTGTGATTTTTTAAAATATTTTTCTGCTAGCCTATATTCACTAGCCAAGTCAAACTTGACAACTTTGCCTCGCAAAGTTTGTTGGGTTTTTTCAATAACCCAGTCAACTTCTTTGTTTTTTTCATTAACAGGACTGTTTTAGATGTTTTAACTTCTTTTCAATGATATCTCATTGCTAATATATAAATCGTAATAATGGTTTACATGCACTAATATTTGGTTCTTGTTTCGTCTCACACATGGTAATCTGTATTAAATAGGGAATTATTGGAAAACCAAATATTTGAAATTTAGGACTTTGCAATTTTCCCCAAGTTTATGAACTGCAATTTTGTAGATTCAAGGTTTTAGGACTCCGTTTCCGAATATGTAGTCCATGAATCTATCTTTCATGTCTTGATCATGGATTTGTTGAAAAATTCCCCGGTTTCAAGTGAAGGCTGACAGTGCTTTCTGCACATATTCACAGAAAAACAACCTTTCTGTCTCATAGAGCCACAAGATCAAAAATCACTCAAAACACTCATTCTTTTCCCCCTATGCTATGAGTTTCTCAAATTTAACATAATGCCTTTTCCTAGATTACCTGGTAAAAATGGGCCCAGAATTCAACTTTTAAGCTCAGTTAATCATTAGACCAATGCTATGAGTTTCTCAAAGTTAAGATAATGCCTTTTCCTAGATTACCTGGCTAAAAATGGGCCTAAAATTCAACTTTTAAGCTCAGTTTCTGACCTTCAAAACCACTGTAGGACTGCACTAATCATTTCCAGCGTCCAAGTCTCCGGAGATTCTTCTGTCGTGGACTATATATTTGTTGTAAAGCCAATGGGTAAAATTAATAATTAACAAATGATACTCCTATCGGCCTCTCCTTGCACCTCCTGGGGCAACTGCTAGTTATATAACATCCAGTAGAAAATTGCCAACCCAATGGTTGTTGAGACTCTGTATTCACTGTTTTTACAGAGCTGGAAGCGTTTTGAAAGAATTTGTCATGAATAGTAATTTTCCCAGTTAACACCTACACACCAAGGCTATTGCTTCTAGTAGATAATTCTGTCCTTGTCTTCAAGAATTTAGAACCAATTTCCTTCACGTTAAAGACATTACTCAAATCTAAGTCTATTATAAGCACAGATATTTCACTAGCCAAGATCATGAAAATGGCATCCAATATGTCAATGGTGGATATTCAAAACTTCCAAACCATTGTTTCACTAGGATACTGACATTGTTTTAGATTGTATGAAACCGAAATTCCTTGAATGCAACAGAATTGGTAGCACCTGCCTCTTGCAATCATCAAGATAGAAATTCAAGATGGAATCGAATCTCATGATCTTTTCCATACACAGATTCTTAGGATAAAGGTTGAGAAAAGACTTAATGAGTAGTGAAATTTCAAGAATCAAATGTTGCTCCCTTAGATTCAGAGAAATGCTCAGAAACATATGCTAGTATCACTTGTAGTGGTTTTATATTAAACCCAACCTCTAGGTCTATAGTGTCACCATTTTTATCCTTTATAGATGCAGATACAAACAACCATTCCAATGTTTTCTTCAAAGGATGTCATGCCTTCAAGATATTTTTATTGTCAAATTGGCAAGGTCTCCTATGCATATGTGGAAGTCACGGTGCTTGCAAAAGGAGGTGAACTAGAATTCATTAGTTACAAGCTTGGCATGAACCCTATATTGCTTCCTAGAGGCCAAGAGTAATATAGATAGAGTATATATTAAAGGATGTATATAAATCATTCTAAAAGTTTTTTATACTAGTCTACCTTGTTCTACTATGTTGAATATTATAAATTTTTCTTTATTTAACTATCGAGGCTAATTATTATTGTTTACATATGTTTGCCCTTTACCAATTAAATTCTATTGAGAATTTGAACTCCAATTTCTGCGGGTGCATAATCATTGAAAATGGGTACCATAATGCATGCATATTGTAGTATAGGAATGCCATTAATGTGAAATAGCAAAAATAGATCACAAAATAGCAAGAAATGAATGACTTCAATACAATGTGTCCTTTAGTTGTGAAGAGTAGTCATTGGCATATTTTTTGGCATTGATTTCTTTGGTATAATTGTACTGCAAATGGGAATCTCTTGTCAATATAATATAGTGGTTGGAAAATGCCTAAAATATCTCCTGCTAGTGGGGATTATATTCTTTAGAAACCAGTAAAATTGGTGTCTGAGATGAACTCTTCAGTTGTTGGCATTGTCATAGAAATTCATGCTTGTTGTTTTATACATTCAGTTGCAATGGTGTTTCCAAAGAACAGACATCAGCCTTTGATTTGTGATACAAAGAAATGAAGATGGTCACCAGGAGATATAGTACTTTTCCTTTTATTAGACCAATAGTGAACTTCAGATCATACTTGATCTTTAATGAGCAGCTAGACAATATATATGTATGAGGCTTATCCTTAAATTGTTTTAAAGCCTTTGTATCAAGGCATACATCAGCTATCCAATATATATGTATGAGGCTTATCCTTAAATTGTCTTAAAGCCTTTGTATCAAGGCATACATCAGAGTTGACTATGACTAGGTTCAAAAGCTACTCTGTTTTGTGCTTAAGGACAAATCTAAGTCTTCCATTAAATCCCTCTTATTTGGACAAATGTTATCGATAGCTGAGCCCAATCATCATAGATCCCTCTGAAGCCTTGCATTGGTAATCATCATGAGCTACCCAGATTAGAGATGAGACTTAGATGAGGTGATTGCAACATCAAACTTCTAAGAAGCTTTAGGTCAAAGAAGAGGAAGAGATATCTACCAATATATCAAATTACCGAATTCATGAAGAGGAGGGGTCATTTTATATTGAGACCATTCATTATAAGATCCTTGCTCAGAGCAACCAAGGATGTCAGGGATCTGTAGTGCACATTTATTGAGGCACCTCTACTGAGAGGGTTAGAACTGTTCCAAAGTGCTATGCACTTTTTCTCCAAGCAGTTCTTCAAGATTGAAAGCTTCAAAGGATCTGTCCATCCAAGTTTGCATAGGACTGTAATAATTATTGCTCATTAACTTTGAAAATTATCCTTTGCTACCACTTGGGAGTACATAATGTTTTTATGTTCTGTCCCTCATGAAATATTGTCGCCATGGGATAATATAGCATGTTGTTTTGGTAACTCTATATCAGGGAACGTGAGTGATAGACACATATCAACCATTGTGGGATTAGATCCTGCTGTCTTGGGCACATAATTTCTTTTGAAAATTTGCATCCACGCCTCTATCTGCCAATTTTTTTTTTTCTGTATGGGATCATTTTGTACCATGCTTATCATTTTCATTATTTAAAGTTGATGTCCAATGTTGGCAACCTGCCTAATGAATCGAAATTTGAAAATATAGTTTACAGTCAATTATCTCTTCATCGATCTCCCGATTCAAGAAAGTTACAGGACTGTAGGAGAGATGGGATAGAACTAGATGAACTGGTTTAATTATAGAGACTGCATTTTTCCAAAGGATCTTGGCATTAAAACAACACTTCAAATCCCTTTTATGTGGAATGGTGCCTATATAGTATATATACTTGGTCTCTGTTTTATTAATGTATGAATAGATAGAAGAATGGAAACAAAATGTAACATCTTCCTTTGCCAAATTAGCTCTATGAAAAAGAAAATTAAATCAGGAATATCAAGATTGTTAAATGTTTTAGTTGTCAGAACACTAAAATATTCAATGAGAAATCTAGGAGATTGCCTTGATTGTTGCAGGTTCTTTAGGCAATACTTCCTCCTCTTTGTGATACATCAGATGTCGTTGGCACTTTTTAAATTCATAGCCTCATTGGGCCGAAACATGATTGCCTCACAAACATTTGGATCATTCACTTTGCTCATTGTGTTTGTTCTTGGAGGGTTTGTGGTATCAAGAGGTATTTGACATTATAGTATATGCAAAGATAGTTATTTACTCCAAAGAAATATACTTTATACTAATATTGAGCTTTTCAACTAGAACTCGGGTTACAAAATTGAAAAATGGTTCCTTTTATTCATGTTTCTAGAACAGAGAACATACCTAGCTGGTGGATTTGGGCATATTGGTGCTCACTGATGTCCTATGGCCAAAACACCAGAGTGGTGAATGGATTTCTAGCTCCTAGATGGGAGAAAGTATGTGTTATCATGCACTGATAGAGTGTCCTATAATCATAATCCCAGGAAAGAAATATTGAATATTTCCTTTCCTCTAAATATTTCATCTTTGTGCATCCTGTCAGTAACAGCTCCATTGAAACACTTGGAAGTGCTATCCTAGAATCTCATGGATTATTTGCTGAAGTTAAATTTTATTGGACTGGAATTGGAGCATTGATTGGGTTCCGTGCACTTTTCAACATTCTGTACACTGTTGCTTTAGCATGCCTCAACCATAAGTATGACATTCCACTATAAGGTTTGGTTTCCGCTACTATTTCTCTCACCTAAAATTATCTTAAGAGTGAGATATAATAAATTCTCCTCCAATTACAACTTTAGTGAAATCACAGGCTGTTATATCTGAAGAGGTTATTGGAGAGAAGCAAGCAAACGGAGCTGGAGAAAGAAACCAATAAAAAAAACATCGTTCTGTTCCACTGACATCACAATGAAGGTCTAGTGGTAAGTCGAGCTCTCCAGAAATACTTTAGTAGTTCCCAATATTCAATCTACTACTCACAGATTAAAGTACAATGTAAATGGATATGGTGCTAATTGTAACTGATTAAAATATTTGATAGAGAATTAAATGAGAATATCTATTGCCCCAGCCGTCCCCTCACGTCCCCTCCCGTCCCCTCACGCCCCCTCGACCCCTCCAGATGGGGAAACGTCCCCCTTGACGTCCCCTCCAAATTTTCAAAAATTGGGAGCGTCAGGAAACGTCCCCTAGAAGTCCCCAAGACCCCGAATCGCAGGGGGCGAGGATTCTAGACCCCTGGGGGGGGGGGGACGAGTCCCCGTGTAACACCGATTTTTAGTCTCTGAGTTTTTCACTGCATCACATTCACTCAAATTAGCAATGACAGATTACGAAACTAAAGACATTGTAGAGCTAAAATTCATGTTCCAACAGAGTTCTACTATGCTTGGGTGTTAGATATTTAGATCAAATAATTAAGACTTGTAATAGCTCACCTTGTGGAAAGGTAAAGGTTCTATTGAAGTAGAAACTTTTTTAGTCTCTGATTTTTTCAGTGCATCACTTTCACTCAAATTAGCAATGATAGATTTGTCAAACTTCTTAGAATCTGTCAATAATGAAACATTCAGATCCTGGACATTTTCAAGAGTAAAAATATCAGTGCCAAGTGATTTCCTAATTTGTGATCCACTATTATGATAGTGAGTGGCTTGTTCACATGCCTTTTCAACTTGTAAGATGGCAAGAAGAAAAACATGCAGTGTCTGTGTTGCCACTTCCTCATAACCTGGGTAATTAGAAGTACATGTTATTACACAGAATGCACTTCCAACAGACAAATGTTTTTCAAGTGATGTTTTTCATTTGTGTGGAGAAGAATGGCCACCTTTTAATTCACGTGCTTGTATTGCAGATAACGCTTTTTTTGGTGCACAATTAGCTTTACTTGGCTTAGTAATGTCTTTATTGTATAATATAGTACTCACTGAAGTTGTCTTGAGGGAAACAATGTAGCCTTGAAATATCCTCTGGTTCTTGAACTTCAGAGGCCATAAATCGAGTTGTTACACTGCCCATGTAAATTATCTCAACTTTCTCCATATAAGAAGCTAGTTTATGGTTACATGTATGTGCCATATTTTCACTAGTCCATGGTAACATAGAAGACTCCTCTTCTCTCTGACTCAAGGTTGTTGATGACAACTTTGTAACACTTACCTGGGCATACTTAGGAGTTTTTTTTTTCCAAACACACTCATTATCGTTCACCATTTCCACATCTCTGACTGCAAACTCTTCTTCCATGACATTTTTATAAACAGATCCTGAATCTTTCAACAACTAATTATTTTCATTGTGCCTGTTAACTAGAATTTTGGTCAGAGATTTTCATTTGGTAAGCACATGAGCAGTCTAAATTGAGAGTTTAGAAGCATTTTCATAGATTCTTGAGTTGTTGCTTCTGACCATACATTTAAAGGTCTCAAATTGCTTGATTTATATGTATTTGCACCCATTTAAAGGTCTCAAATTGCTTGATTTAAAGGTCTCCTCCTCATATGATGTGTACTATTTTGAATATTCTATTCTTTGCATATCAAACATTATAAAGCCTCTTGCACGATGTTCTCATCTCTTTTATTTGAACATAATTTTGATAATCATTGCATTCATGAAGAAAGGATATATTCATGTGAAACCCTGTCCAGCTGCTTCTCTTGGCTAATTCCATCACCTACATCCCATAGAGAATCCGACAATTGAATGTTGACTTGACCAAAGGCATTGCTTACTTCCTGCTGAGATTGAACAAGAGAATCAAAATCTCTCCTTCCAGGGGTCATTACTCTGTTCTTTGAACTTGAAGTTTGCCTCTTTTCCCTTCTCTTCTATCCCGAGACTCCAAAAACTTGCTGCAGCCCATCCTTTCTGTCTCCTCTGCCCACTGAAATTTCAAAAGCACTTCATCCTCGCCCTTATATGCTCCTTCATTTTGAAATCCAAAATCATCATTTCCACTATTCTTGTTTTCCGTATTTACTTCTGTTGAATCTGTATTTTGTGCTAGGTTATGAGTATATTGTTTTAAATTATTCACTTCAGAACAAAGACAAATCATAAGAATATTCTTATTTTGTGTATGCCTGCAATCCATGACTGAGGAGGAATTGATAGCAAACAATAAACCACATTGCTCAGAGGCATTCAACAAAATTGGCAGATCTTTGGTGTTTTTTCTCAAATTCACCCGACTGTTCAGACGCTGGCTGATTCTTCTTACCTGTATTTTCAAACCCATCTCCCAAAATATATAGCCATCTAGAAGGTAATGACTCTTTGAGCCATTTGAAAATACACCACGTCGTAATCTCTGCCCAATTGTTTGAGCTGCTTATCAACTCACCAATGTCTGGTCCAAACAAGTTTCCTTCAAGGATCAAATTAATTTCCTCTTTTCAAATAGAGTTTAGAAGCATTTTCACAGATTCTGGAGTTGTTGCTTCTGACCATACATTTAAAGGTCTCAAATTTCTTGATTTATATGTATTTTCACCCATTTGAACTGAAAGCTATATTGTGCAAAGTTGTTTCAAGCTCAAAAGTATTATCCTACCTATAGAAGCCTGAACCCCAATAATCCTTGCAGTGGCCACTTTCACCAAGTAGACTATGTGCTTCATAAACATCATCAAACCTCAAACCTCAATTTCCCTTCCAAGTTTTTCTCTATAACAATTTTTGTGAGTCCTGCTTGCCGGACACCAGTTACAAACTTTCTTTCACTTGAAAATTCACAACAATTGAATTTAAATTAGCCCCACATGGGTTGTATTTCATTTTTAGTATATTTCGCTTGATTATTTCTTTATACAATCTCCCCACTTCTCTTATCCATGTTCCGACGTTCCTTTGCACCTCTTGGTGCAATTGCTAGTTATAAGAATATTTAAGATTCTGGATCTATTGATCTGAGATGGATATTGCAATATAAATCTGAAGGATTCATGAGATTACTTCATGCTTGATCAGATTTTTTTAATGATAAATGTTATCTTGCAGGAAAAATTCAAAATTTGAAGTCATATTAATTCAGTACATTGATGCAAATTCATACGCTGATGCGATGTATATTATGGCAATTTCATTTTTTTACAGTTACTTTTAGTTTAATTATATCATTTAGCTCGATGCTTTCCATATATTCAACTAAACCTTTGTTGCTTAACAAGACTTTGTCATTTCCATGTTTTTGTGAAATTGTTTATGGTTTGATACTCTCATACAACCTCTATCAAGTTACATGCACCCTCATTAGAAAAAACAAGAGAATTTTGCTTGCCATGACTATGTTTCTTTGTCATTGTTGACTTAAGAAAGTCTTTTAGCTAAGAAACTAGTTTCAAGGTTATGGCATAACTTGTCATATAAATTGAACAGAATTTATATCCAAAATGTTAATTTGTAAACTACTTAGCTGGTTTTAGGCTTTCCATTTAAAATCTACTTAAGTTTGAACTTTGAATGAGTTGTTCCATAGACTTGAATATTAAGAGATTTTGGTGTAAGGATTAAAAATTAGCCCGTAAGGCCTCTCAGTTATTCATTTATTTTATCTAATATAACATTTACTATTAAATTAGAACCACTCGGCACAAATACGTCATAGATCAAGATCATACTTTGTAGAGTGTCATAGAATAAAAATAGGAGCAAGGACACCGAGTTCTTTCAGTTTTCCTGGTTCTTATTCCTTTGGTGTATCTTTGCACCTTTAGGGGCAATTGCTAGTTTAAAGTCTAATTTTTTAAAGGGTGCTAGCTCAATGGAAGAGCACCTGCTTTACAAGCAGGAGGTTGGTGGTTCAATTCCATCGTGCCCTGATATTCATATATAGGGAATGACGAAGATTAGTTTTTGGTGACGGATGCTCTTTTGACCATCACCAATGAGCTTATGGTGACATTTTTCGACCCTCACCAAAATATGAAATGGTGACGGTCAATGAACGCCACCTTATATACGCATCAATAGTGACGACCATTAAAGGTCCGTCACCATAAATCGTTGTTGTTTATCTGAAATGGTGAGGGTCACTATTTGTCATTATAGTCATTATTCGTGACGGACCTTGATGTCACCAATGCGTTTATGGTGAAGTTCAATGAACGTCGCTATATATATGCACCAATAGTGACGGCCATGAAAGGTCCATCACAAAAAATCATTGCTGTTCATATGAAATGGTGACGGTCACTATCCGTCATTATAATTAATATTCGTGACGGACCTTGACTGTCACTACAATACATACTTTCGGCGACGCCACCTTTGGTGACGTTCAATTTTTTGGTGACGGAGGCTATTGTCCGTCACCATTGCTCATATGAATGAAATGGTGACGGCCAATATCCGTCACTATAAATCATTATTGGTGACGGACCTTGAATGTCACCACAACACCTATACTTTCGGCGACGTCACCTTTGGTGACGTTCAATTTTTTGGTGACGGAGGCTATTGTCCGTCACCATTGCTCATATGCAATGGTGACGGTCACTATCCATCACTATAAATCATTATTGGTGACTAATTTCTACGTCACCACAACACCTATACTTTCGCCATTTTCGCCTCTCACCACGTCCTTGTAGTGTATCGTACATTTTGATCTCTAAGTACTATATAATGTTGGTTTGATTTCATCAGCGTGCAGAAATTGAAGCAATCAATAAATTCATTCTTTACAATTCTGAAGTGACACAACCGTGGGTCGCATTGTACGAACAAAAGAGGATAGTGACAGGAAATATTTCAGACGGTCGAATGGTAGAAGTGTGTCTTATCTTAATCATTTAAAAGAAAATATGCCAAAAATATGCCCCAATAGTTGGGTTACTGACCAAGTCAGAGAGAAATACAGTGCTACTGGTCGTTACCCGCGTGCTGAAGAGGATGCGCTAAACGTAGGGATTGGGTGCAGCAACTCGATAATAATATTTTTAATTTATATGTAAATTTGAAACTTATAATTCATCTATATTTCATATTTTAACTGTTGGGTTATTATAAGACACATGACACTATGATTTTTTAAACTTTTTTATAATAGGTGCATTTTTTCCCATCTATGTGGGCATATGGACACCATTTTCACACAGAAAATGCTGATGCTGGAAACATCACACAAGACTGTGGAGTGGAAGCCGAGTTCGATCAATCTAGTTGATCTAGCCACTGTGATCAAAACCTAGTACGAGGGACATTAGGTTATGTTGGAAAGATAAAAGAGATCATTGAAGTGGATTTCTCTTCTTTCCAATGTGTTATTTTTAGGTGCAAGTGGTGGGACACCTTTGATCGGAATAATGTAAAGGAATATCGCAATAGTAGGCTGATATGTATCACCTCTAGAAAGATGTGGGATGAAGCTAAGGAGCCCTATGTTTTCCCCAAACACTACAACCAGGTGTTTTTTTACCCATATGTGTTGGATAGGGATTGGTGGTTCGTATTGACACATGACCCTAGATCAAAACATATTTTTGAGAACAATACTGTTATCATGCCATGCGAACTAGAATATAATGAGGGTGGTCATGAGATCCGAGAGTGATATGGTACATGTGCTAATGTTAAAATCAATAATTCACTTGATAATTTGTAATTATGTTGATCTCAAAAACAATGGTGTATTGTATAAATTATTCTTTTTTGTATCTAAGATCATAATAAAATAATTATAATTCTAAAGTACATGAATTTATTTGCATTATTTTCTAAACTTTATTATGTTACAATAATTCATATTGTTCTAGATTTATTATTTTACAATTATTTAAAATTTACAAATTTACAAATTTTAATAAATTCATTTCACATTAATACATTAAAATTTTACAGATATTTTACATACAATTACAATTATAATTATAATTATAATTACAATGACAGTTACAATTTTACAATTTCACATACAATTACAATTAAACTTATAATTACAATTTTAGAATTTTACATAAAATTACAATCAATTAAAATTTTACAAATATTTTACATACAATTATTAGAATTAGAATTTTAGAATTTTACATATATAGAATTACAATTTTACAAATTAAAAAATTACAATTACAATTACAATTTTACAAATTTACATATATACCATTACAATTACAATTTTATAATTTTAAAAACAATTAGAGTTACAAATATTACAATTTTAAAATATCATGATCATTTAATATTAAATTAATTAATAAACATCACGTTCGTGATAACCATCGTACAAACATCATATTTGACTAAAAAACACATTCAAAATCGCTAACATCATCGTGATCATGATCATCTAACAAAACACAATTAACATTATATATTAACATATTCATCACAACACAAACATCAAATATACATCTCATGTCAAATAACTCGTGCTATCATCACATTCACATTAAATGCACATATCTAACATGACCTAACAATATACACATCATGATGATCACCAACATGTAAATTAAGTACAACTGCAACATGAACATAAAATACATGGACCATATATATATATAGCTGAATACTGTTAAAAACATACAACTATAATATAAATGTCATGGATCAGTTGGTGGTAGTACAACATATATATCAGTATTAGTGGAGGCCTTCTTAGTCAATGGTGCAGCCTCGATGGTCGATGGTCCAGCGCCCTACTCATGATCATGAGTATTGATGGATGCTGCAGGCTGCTGACTGGACGTGGCCGATGGTCCAATGTCATCTCCATGATGACTGCTGCTGGATGCTAGTAGAGGCTCATGCTCATCTGACATGGCATGAGGTGAACGATCATGAGATGAAGAGTGTGAGTCGTTTTCTCACGGAAACCAACATCACGTGCCACGGACTCCAACCATGCGCTCATAACGTGCAACAAGCCCTCCTTAGTCGCATAACAATTGTCCAGTCGCATAACAATTGTTGTAAGTCCTACGACATGCTACATCAAACAAGTATACATGTCACGCAACATGCCTCTCCACATCCTCAGAATGCCTATCATCGGCCCGTATGTCTTTGTAATGAGCGGGCCCCATGTCGCTCAACAATCAATGCACTAACATGTCCTCCTCAACTCAACATCCCTCGTATATCTCGTATCTAGCATCAAGTCGACCGCGCCCAACAAAAGGCTGTGACTGGGCACCGCAGGAGCAGGTCTCTTGCACCGTCTTCGATGATCCTCAAAGACTGGCATGCCCGATCGTCATTAAGATCCACACTGATCATGTGGTGGTGTTGGCATGTCCTCTAATGTTAGACACGTACCCCCGCAAAATATATACAATTACACAACAATAATTATACAATTTCATTACATAATTTAATAAAAACAAGTTAAAGAACATGCTAGAATAAATTTAAATAAAGGAAAACCCTTGCCGTTTTCACGCTTATTAGGCACCGATGCGGAAGTTTTGTAAAGGAACGGTGCGCTAGCGTAAATACAATGCACCAGCGGGTGTATACGGAGTGCATAGTGTTCCTGTGCCAATGTTTTATGCGCGCCGGTGCTTTCTTGTGGATGGTGACCCAAGAGAGGGGGACGATTCCTTTTTGTGCCACAAATATTCCATTGTGTGCTCACTTAATGTCTAATGAGGCTTTGGTGGCTGTCCTTAGGCGGCTTCAAGTGAGGAATCATTATCTTGGAGTGTGCTTTTTGTGGTCCCAGAAAGTGACTTTCACCACTCCTACGATTGCATGCATTTAGGGTCATAAGGCATGCAAAGGCACTCTTCATCAAGGATTATGCGTGCAAAAGCATTTATGACTTGCTCAAATTTGATTTTTCCTCAGACCTTAGACACTTTTAAATACTTTCCAAATTTTGCAATGTCTTCTAGCCCTGTAAATCCTTCTTCTTGACATTAAATAATGTCATCTTCTGCTTGTATGATTTTCCAGTTTTAACAGTTTCCCCCTAATGTGTGAGGTCTAGGAAGAACTGTATAGCCGAAATACATTATAGTTTATTTTCTGTATATCGTGCATAGAGAGAGAGAGACCTGCGTGAAGCTTGGAATTGGAAACAACCTGCACCAGTTCCAAGAATGACCATGTCCTATGGGACCCCTGTAAGAAAATATAATACAATACATATACAAATTTTCTACGAGGCGGGCATGTCCCATGCTCGTGATGTTGTGGCTAGTTAAAAAAATCTATTTGACAGATACATGTTTTGTCTGTGTCACTGATACGATAGTGATCTGGTGGTTGCTGACGATGACTATTGATGCCCTCCAGGGCATTTTTTCTTTGAAAATTGGTGGAATGTGGTGCCCATATGAGTAAACTTGGTATGGCATATAACTGCACCTTGTACGCATAGGTGTTGGCTAGGACCTTCTCGTGTAAGCATTATTGAAAGAGAAGCTTATGAAGGCATGGGTCTTCGACGAACTTTATCAAAGTGCAATGGTTGTAAGGTATGATACCATCTTGACATGAAAGATTTTGTTGTAGTCGAATGTCAGGGGGATCGATGACATCTGTGGAAAATGATGTCTCCCATAGTGCCACCTGAGGATGCCCCTTTTTATGGAAAGGGGTGATCCAAGGTACCGCTTCCCTTTGGAAAATAGGTGTCGAAGTCGACAAAAAGGAAGCCTCAACCGAACGAGGGGTTGTTGACCTGAGGGGACAGGGACCTAGATGGGATGGGTTTAAAATAGGCATGTTGGTGAGGGGTGACTGAAAACTGATGATGGGAATTCAGTGGCCCAAGGTCGAAGTATACTAAGCAGCTTGGTGGCAGTCATAGTTATTTCTGATGGGGAAATCCCTGGAGTCGGTAGGACTTCCAAGGTGGGTATAAATTGGCTATGAATGTCATGGTGGCTTGTGTGAGGGGGTGTAATACTCCGACCAAGGGTGTTTAGGGACTGCTGCCATGGGAGAAAAATATGAATGAGAGGGTGGGGGACGTAGTGCGTCATTTGTGGTCTTTGTATACTTACCAAAAGAATAAAATAATGGGTTTGGTTTGTACAAAACACAGAGACGCGTGCCCCAAAACACGAAAGTGTTCGCTCACTGATGTTGTGAGGAAGGTGTTTTTCTGAGGGTGGGGGCCCCATTGGTTGGTCTCATGTGTGGGGTTGATGAAGTAGATGAAAAAGTATCACAAATTGGATTATGATGGTGGAGGTATGGTGGGCCAAATGCGAAGTGCAGTAATGCGCTTTTTTTCTGCTTACACAATCTGGTCGTCCAGGAAGGGGGTCTTATTTTGTATTGTAAAACTTGAACTTTATGCATGGTGGATGGATGGGCATAAGGTGCTTCCCAGACTAAAGTGGTATGGCCATGGCATCACTTTTTTTGTGATATATGGTCTACTATGGGTGACGAGAACCATGGAGGGAAGGCTCTGCCGACCAACGAGGATGTTTATCACGTGCAGGGTGAAGTGATGATAAACAAGGTCAGATGTGTGGAACCTATGGTTGATTTTTGATGGAGAAATGATGTCAGCATATGCAGAGTTTATTAGGACTCTATCATGCTGGGGATAGAATGATACCTACTCTGGAACTTTCAGTAGATGGAGTTGTAAATGGTTTGCGAGCTTTTCCTACAAAAAAAACTACCACAAGTGAAATAATATTATTTATCAAATATTATTGAAAGTCACGAGCTTTAAAAAAGAAGATGAGAGAGGGCATACCTATCGGTGCTGAAATTTTATTTTTTCAGGAGTGCAAATGTGTGGTATCGCCTCTGTTTGTCATGGAGTGCTAATCACGGTGCAGCTTACGGTTGGGAGAAAGCACCGTTTTATCTCTCGTTATGGTCCTCCAAATTTTCTAAAAAGGGTTATATATAGGTGAATATGGCCCTAATTCAATTCATTTGTACTTGTTGAGTTATTGAGAGGTTAGAGGCTTCTGTGTAGCAATTCTTGCCGCTGCGGTCAGCCTGAGCACCAGGGATTAGCGATATCATGCCCAGGTAACCTCCATGACGTCCTGCACTTTAATATTTTCAGTTTGATGGTGTCGGGGTTCGTACAGACTTGGTTTGTACAGATTCTAAGTGTTTTTTTCCCTAGATTGCATGGGCGATCAGGGCAAAAGTGCACCCTCTGTGCGCATTTTCTGGGGATAAGTGCAATTAAAGCACTTTGTTCCCCTTCTTTGGCACACCTTAAGCACACCTGTGGAAAATATAAGCGTGCCCTAAGCATGCCTGTCTGAGGGACAGGCGCGTGAAAGGCTGAGGCAATTTTTTTTTTTGAGTTTTGCCTAATTTTTATGTTTTTTCCTATTTTATGTTGTTGATGTGTACCTGTTTGGATGACAAGTTGTTATAGAGGGAGCGGGATTGGCCCGAGCTCTGAACTGCATTGGCTGCTAATTCTGGGGCGCGTCTTCAACTGGCACAATGGGGGCTCCTGAAGTTCACAGAGAATGAGCTTCTTTGGTCGTAGGACCGATTGCTTCGTTACTTGATCCAGCATTGGTGTAGGAGGTGCAACATGTTTGTGTTGCGTGGGACGAACCTGGTAATCCATCCTAAGACAGATGTATATTTGGTGACCAGGTTACTACCTCATGGTGAGGCACTGAGGTATCCAATCCCTTCCGAGAGGGTGGATTTCGAGAGGTTTCAGAGACGTCATTGTGGTGGGGTGCCTCTTACAGAGGGGTGCATCAACATTGCATCAGTGACAGATTTGGCAGAGCGATGTGCTCTGGCAGTGATTGTGTGACTTGCAGGGTTGTTGGCTCCGCATCGAGCATCATGCATGTAGGTTGGAGTATTGCACCGGTTGAGGTCTGGGCACTTCTATGATTTTTCCCATTTTTTCTATGACGGGATGGTGATGCAACTCAACAAGGTCCATAGTGGATCAAATTTTTTTGTGTACACCAACATTTTGCACATCATTATGTACGAGAGGATAGTGCTACTGAGACCAGTGGTGGCAGTGCCTCCTGGGGGGCCATGGGAGCCTCGTATGAGGAGGTGGGCTATGATGATGCCGCAAGGCAGTGGGGGCATGGTGGGGCGTTACTGGAATGCCATGACAGAGGCCATGTTTGAGGTGAACCCGCAGATGTTCTTGTCATTCCCATATGCAAGGATGGACTTCCGAGGGGATCCAGATATGGGTCTCCCTCCTGGTTATGATTAGGGGTCAACAGGTATGTTTTTTTATGTTTTCTGCATTTATTTGTGTATACATGCCTTATGTGTTTTTCTGGTGACACTGACATAATTTTGGTTACTCTTGCAGATGTTGGCAAGGTGGGTTGCCCCGTGGCTCGGTTGGTCGGCCACGGTCTTCTTCGAAGGCCTAGGGGAAATCTTAGAGGGCAGGGAGGAGATGCTGCTGGAGGACCTAGTGGTAGACCTGGTGGTGGTGTTGGCCCTTCAAGAGCAGGCAGCAGCTCGGTCGGTGCCGAGGTTGCGGCCGAGCAAGCTCATGTTGATGCAGCGATGGCACGTGCAGATACAGTGGAGGCTCGTATTGCGGAACTGACTGCTCAGGTGTCAGTTCCAGAGGATGCCTGGGGTTGAGTGGACCACTTGACCCAGGGGATGCCTGCTTGAGGTTTTATGGATGATCTCGAGGAGGTCTGGCTGGAGACTGTGATGGCCTGAGAGAGAGACTATCGGCCTATTTTATGTAGGGTAGCAGTCTCGATTGTGACGGAAGCTCCAGTGGTGATACTGGGAGTAGTTGTGAGTCCAGGTGCCCCTCCTGAGGGGGCACCGCCCTAGAGTATACTTGTACACGGGGAAAGCACCTATTACGAGGATGCTTCCCCTATTTTTGACAATTTTTTGTATCTTTGGGCTGGCCATTGAGTCAACGACACTATTTTTGTACTCAATCATATACATTGTGATATATATATATATATGTATGTATGTATGAGAGATATTTTTTGCGGCTCTACATGTTGTGTCACCTATTTCGGTTTATGGATGACGTTATACCGATGGATATATATATATTTTTTTGGTTTTTTATGTAGGATGGTTTATCCGAGAGACATTCCAATTTAGGATACTATTGGCTATGCGATAAACTACTTAGTTTTTACTCCTTGGTACATGTGTGAATGTAATATAGTCAAATTGTCTACTTAATATTTTTGCACGCAAATATAGTCAAATTTTCTACTTAATCTCTTGTATCAAATGTTTGGTTTAACTGTGACACTATTAACTGGGAATCGAGGTAGACATGCATATGGCGTATGCCCTGATGGAGCACGTCACACATAAGTCTGATGACGGTGTCATATTCTGTCTGATTGTTTATTGTTGACTTGATGCACACATTGTTTGAGTAGAGTGGCGATCGGTCAGGGTGGTAGATGACCTAGGCAGCTGCGAATAAACTTTGAGACCATCTTGATGCTCCATCAACAAATCCGAAATAAGGTTCAGGTTGTTGATCCATGGTGAAACTTTGAGTGTGTTTAATAATTCTTTTGGTCAAAAATTTCTAGTGGTTAGGTTTGTGTACGCTCACTCTAGTGAAGGGCCGTTTTGGCCCTTACGGGTAGAATTTCTTGAGGTAAACATCGTTGACAGGGTTGCTAAGGCATGTCCCATCCGGTTCTGTCAAGATGTATGCCCCCTGTCGGAGGCAATTTTTGATGATGTAGGGTCCTTTCCACAAGGTTTCGAACTTTCCTGGCCCTAAGGCTTCTTTTGCGACATCATAGCGGAGGACTAGTTCTCCCTCAGTGAATGAGCGAGGGTTGACATGGCGGTCGAATGATGCTTTTACCCATTTCTTGTGGGCCTCGTTGTGTTGTAGTGACTATCGTCGGCTTTCGTCGATGAGCTCTAGTTGTACTAGGCGCTGTTCTAGAGGCTGGGTATCATGAAGTAGTTTGATGGTGACATGCAAATTTGGGATCTTGCATAAATCAATGCAAAAGCATAGGGTACCTAGATATTTTGTGATAGGAATAAGGTGGATATCTTGGGATGTGGGGGTGGCTCCAATCCTATTTCTAGTATGCAGTGATACGAATCGTATATGGTGAATCGTATTGTCAACGTTCGGTGGGGGAAGAATCTCTGTCATTGGGTTTTGTATGAGTGCAAGGTTGGGTTCCCCGCTAGGATAGTCAATTTCCTGTGGGTGGAAATTGTGCCTGCTATAGAGGTGCCTGAATGTTTCCATTAGCGGGCATACCTCTGGTGTGTTATTTTGGCCAGTACATATAGTGCATGTTATCACTGTGCCAACGAAGTATATTGTATGGGAATCAATGCTACTCGATGTCCTAGATGTGGATGCTTGGAAGGGATATGTTGTAGAAGAGGTGGTCTTCTGTTTCCACTTCCATAATTTTTGGCTTGGGTGTGTTTAATTATTTGGGGGAGTGTAGACTCAATGCTTCTCTTACCGCTCTTATCTTGGGAAGGTGCACACATTTAATCGTATGGTGAAAGTGTGAACAAATCCGACAATAGGTATGCTTGATCTTCTCTTGGTTAGAGAGAATTTTTTGAGGGAGAGAAGAGACCATGTGAAAATTATTTTCCAGGGGCTTTAGTTCTCTACACTAATTGACCTGGTGATCATTCAGGTCGCATAGTATGCATGTTATCCTAGGCTTAGCCTGGGTCATGCTAGGTTTGTGTGTCATCCTAGTTCACCCATCACGCCCATGTGGGTGTGGGGTTGCTGACCCAGGGGTGGTGTACCTTTTATACCACTCACATAGGTCGTCTTGTTTCTTCTCTATTGTATGAATCATATCAATGGTAGGACGAATTTGTGATACATAAGTGCAGTGCCACTCATAATGATTTCCTTGACATATTAGGCATAATAGCCTAGATATGGGGGTATCGTCGTGCTCAGTTTGTGGTCTAGTGGAGAACCAACATCGTAACACTGCTAAATCAAGGCAAGTGGCTACCGCATGATTGGGCGTCTTACACAACGTGCATGTTGGTCTTCTCTTTAGAGAGCGGTTTGGGGTAACTACGGGTTCCTTGATTGGTCATTTTTCAGTTGAAAAGAATAGGATGGACTGCTTGTCACATCTTCTTGGGTTGTGCAGCTGTCTATGGATTCCATGTCCAAGTCATCTTCTTGGGAGAGGCAGACTATGGCTGAGCGCAAACTAGCGAGGGCTAGCTGGAATCAGGGGATATAGTGACAATTCTCCAAAAGGTGTTTGTCGATGCATAAAAAACATGTGAATTGTGTTTCCTACAACCCAACTTAGTAAACCCATTCTATAGGATACCATCTGTGGATGAGTTCCAGGGCTGTGCATTCTTCGAGGAAGTGACCACGTTTATCGCACAGTGTGCAACATATAACAAGAGGGAGCATGACTGGGGGTCTTTCTGGTGCCCTTCGTTCTTCATGTACGTACAGGATGGTACGAGGTTCATTTACGGATGCCTAGGTGGAGGGATCCTCTTGATAGGATCGCTTGATGGCATGCAAGGCATCCCTATATTGCGGGAGCTCTGGGAAATGACGGGTATAGTGCCCATAGTTGCTACAGAGAGTGCGTGCGTGATTGGTACCCAATTCTTTGCCTTTACCTTTGGCGGTAGGTTCCTTTTTACGGGAATGCGGTGTTGCGATGTTTGTCTCAGAGCCAAGGAGTGGTTTTAATTCATCCAGCACTGGGCAGATATGGGTAGGGTGTCCTATTACATTGCATATGGCGCATACTGTTGATTCCCATTATAAGACGAGAGTGTCCATCCTCTTTCCTCTCTTCTCGGTTTTCTTAGCCGTGATCATTGGTTTTGCAATGGAAATTTACTTTTCAGGGGTGGTTTCGACCATTTCTTGGAAAGGTGGGGCTTCCTCGGGACTGAGGGGCTTCAACCCTGTGGCACTGATGTGGGTGGCTCCTGTTCCCATAGGGGGAATGAGGTACCAAATTGGCATTTCCAATGATATGTTTGGTAAAACCAATGTTGTCAAAACTTGCTGGGAGAAAAAACTAAATGGGGGGTAGAGGACAGGGGTTTGGGAAGCGGCATAGGCTAGAGAGGTTGTTGTGGCCGATGAATCGGTGCCATTACTGCTTGTGTCTATGTCCAGACTAGCTTCAACGCTTGATGTGGACATCATGCATACCGGATCCCTTGTGACATCAGGTGATGACTCAGGGATAATGGGAGGATCTCCTTGGAATGACCCTAGAATAGACGACGGTTTGAATTGGCTAGGGCCATATTCTCAGTACCATGAAACTGCATTCGAGGATGTATCTACGTAGGGATAATTACATCAGTTTTTGTTAGGGGTCTCTTCTCGCTATGCGTCAATTGTTCTACATTAATGATGCGGTCCTCATGGGGAACATCATAATGCAGAAGATGGAGGAGGCTATGGCTGACATGGCGTACATATAACTCCGCTCAAGGAGTATATTGTAGTCCAAGTGAGTGTCCAAGACTTCAATGTCTATGTGGACTGTCTTTCTGGATAATCAAACTGGGATGTTTTGGTAGAGGCCGAAGGGGGTCGAAGGATGACTGTGGTATGCTCTTAAGCGTGATGACTGAGGGTTTTAGTACGGGAGACCCTAACTTCTGCCAATTTTTTTTTAACATGATGCATGTGGATGCACCCTCGTCGATGACACATCGGTGAATTGTGATATTATAGACCGACACTGGTATCTAGAAGGCGACCATGGAAGGAAGCCTGGGGGTGATTTTTTCTAAGTCAAAAGCCATTAGGCATGTATTGGCAGGGTCGATAGCGCCTAACGCGGAAAGCAAGGATTTTCGTTGTTTTGGGCATGACTGTAATACATCCAAAGCTAACATAGCAACAGGAGATTGTGCTAAATCATCTAAGATACTATAAATATGGGTCGCTTTGGAGTAGTTTCCTACTCGCTTATTGGGTATTTTTGCTATTTTTGGAAATGGTTCGATAGGAATCTTTGAAATGTTCAAAGGTGCAGTCGGTGCACTGGTACTTTCCCCTGACCCATTGGTGTCTGGTGGGGTGCCGTAATTGCAATTCTGTGTTTGGAAAAACATCTCTTCGCAAGTCATGTAGATTTCGTGGCTATGTTTCCCGGAGTCATCTGGATTTTGCTGCTGGGTGCTTATCATCCTTTGATGGGGGAAAGGTTCCTGCATCACACCTAGTTGCTGGGAAGATTCTCCTTGTCCTCGGTTACTCTGTAGCTTCTTCAGCTAAGGGAGATCGGGATAGTGGTGAGTATAATGGTTGTACTCACCACATATCGAACAAGAATAGTTTGTTCAGAGAGGTGGCATTTTTCTCTACCATTGGGCATTTCTCGTCTTCTGGCTCTGATTCCGGTTGGAGTTGCCTCCAGCCTGGGATCGCGACGGGCATTGTCGGTTGCTGCGCCTGTCTAGGATTCCCTTTTGGCTTGTTTTTTGATTTTTACTTCACCACATTAGGAGGGTAGTTCTTCTGGTTATATTGGTGAGGTTGGTTTTGGGAAGGCTACACAAATTTCACCTGTGCATTGGTCTGCATAGGCAGGTCTTGTGCTGGGGACTGAGCAAAATGCGATCCATAGTTTGCACCTAGCTGTTGGAGGGGAGCTCTTCCGTCAGTTTTTCTCTCTGCGTACTGGGTCCCCTGATCCGGGGGATAGGGTCCTCTCTGGTGATACGATGGCGCCCTATTGGTCACATTTTGCTGAGGCATATGATGACTTTGAAAATCGGGTTGAGGTACGTTCTGGGTAAAATTGTACGTGTAACCGGGGTTTTGACTGCTTCTGCCTAGGTAACCTTGGGTAAATGACCCAATTAGTCTATCTAGAGAGTTCGATGCGCCTGGAAATTCTTGATAAGTTTGCAGGCATGGGGCATTGGGCAGGATATTGTAAATGTATCCTGACTACGTATAAATCAGCTCAAGATGTTGGGCTTTGCTAATGACGTCCTCTTCGGATGTGGGCCTTTGTTGCGCCACATCCTTTGAAATCTCTGTCGTGAGAGTTTTCAGGAACAAATATAAGAGGACCTGGTTGTCAAGTTTTGCTTTACATAAACTACGATGCCACCTCCATTCGTGGAGATGGTCCGAGATATGGAAGGCGGGGGTTTTCCTAAAATGTGTCAGTAATTCCATTCCGGAATCATGGTGAATGGGTAACTGGAAATATGTTAGGAACGCAGTGGCGAGGGTCTCGTGCTTGCCTGCACCATCACATATAGAGAAAGGATGCCCTAGATTTTGCCACTAAGTACCACCGTCCCACGTGATTGTTCGAGTCTTGGGCTTCTTGGTAAGTCAGCTAACAATACCGAGTATCAGTCAGGTCAGGTAGCCCCAACTGATACCGCACGCATTGCGCGTAAGCATAACCCCCTCTGAAACGGGTCTCTACCACGCTCGGGTTTTCTTTTCCATGGGATGATAGGTGGATTTAAAGCTCCCTAAACAATCAACTTCTATGTTTCAAGATGAAGAATGATCAAGGCAGCTTATTGGATGCATACCCCCTCGATCCTAACTTAAACTATAAATTCTTTTGTGGCCCCTGTGGGGAGAATTTAGTGAGTTTGGTTAAGTTATTTTTAGGTGTCTTTGCTTTGCTTAGTGGGTGGATGTGTGCGAGAAAAAAGTGGACAAGCACATAGTTTCAATGTGTGGATATGCGATGATCCTTTTCAAAATCCCCTATTAAACTATGTTGTATTATTCCTTGCTCAAAAGAAAAACATGTGCGGATATGGGTCGCTTTCTATTTTTCCTAGTTAATCTATGTGATCAACTACAGAGAGATGGTGAGTTGTGAATAGAGAGTGTTCATATGCTTACCTAGGATCATCTAAGGGTGCAAAGGTGGAAGATATTACTTGCTCTTCTATCGATAATTCAATCCTAGTCCCGAAATCCTAGTGCAAAAATTGAGCTAAATTAATAACTTTTACACTAGAAAAAAGAAACTAACTAAGCATGCATGGACTTGGGCCACTTACTTTGGCTATTTATTTAGGTGTGTTGGTACCTAAATTTTCAAAAATTAATTTTTTGTTCGGAATGCATGCTATTTTTCTCTCCTACTTAAACTATGTGTGAACTTTGCAAAAATAAACTTGAAATAAAACTGACACTAAGCCTACAAAAAGCAACTAAGAGTGAGCTTCAGCAAGTTACAGGGTACCAAAACTAGTGCTGACAGATGTATTATGGGTTGCCAAGCACTTTACAAGAAGGAAAAGATAGAAATGAGGGATGAATTTCTCTTTTTGTCTTTTGCGCGCAAAAGGCTGAAACAGGCGCGATGTTTGTGCACGGGTCAGCTCTGAACGTGTGCCCTGGGCGCGTCCGTGGGAGAGAAAAGCACGTAAATTCCTGCAAAAATAATTTTTGGAGCTGTTGTGCTTCAGTCTGTCACTTGGGATGAATTAGGGACTGCAAGAGAAAAAGGTGGAAATTCAACTCCACTCCACAGCACAGACATAGGTCTCTACAAAAAAGAGGCAAAACCACATAAACTTGGTAATAAATGTTAGTGGAGTCACCAATCCTATTTTAGTGTGTTTGGTGCACATATGTATGAAATCACACCAACTTAAGGGGTGTGTTTTACCCACTTAAGTTATTGGTAACAGGTAGAAAAATAAGTGGAGTCAAGCACGTTAGTGGAACAAGATAGAATCATAAACATACTAGATAGAGAAATAGCATGCATATATAAAATAAAATTAAATAAAACTAAAACAAATAAACAAAAGCTCTGAATAGAGTTAAAAAACTGCAATAATCTGAATGGTGGCTCTTCGACCCCTCTTATTGAGTGCTGGTAGGAAATGAGGATGAAACTTTAACCCTCTTGCCAAAGGGCCCCTAGAACATGGGTTCTAAGTCTCGATGCAAGGACGTTTTTACTCCCAAGCTTGAATTGGTGCAAAGTCTCCCTCTCTCTACTGTGGTGGAATGAACTTGTTGGATGGCCAAAAATTGAGTCCCCTCTATCTGCAGCTACATATCACACACTACTGGTATTGCTTGGTCAATTCTGGCTAGCATAACAATGTGTTCACACATTCTTCATCTCATGGTGGCCTTATATAGGAGAATTCAAATCCTCTTTGCCTCTCTTGGTAAATTGTGGATGGTGACCCAAGAGAGGAGGATGATTCCTTTGTGTGCCACAAATATTCCATTGTGTGCTCACTTAATGCCTAAGAAGGCTTTGGTGGCTATCCTTAGGCAGCTTCAAGTGAGGAATCACTATCCTGGAGTGTGTTTTTTGTGGTCCCAGAAAGTGACTTTCTCCACTCCCAGGATTGTGCGCATTTCGGGTCATAAGGCGCACAAAGGCGCTCTTCATGAAGGATTATGCACGCAAAAACATTTATGACTTGCTCAAATTTGATTTTTCCTTATACCTTAGATATTTTTAAATACTTTCCAAATTCTGTAATGTCTTCTAACCCTGTAAATCTTTCTGCTTGACATTAAATAATGTCATCTTCTGCTTGTACGATTTTCCAGTGTTAATAACTGTGATCAGGAAGGTCATGTAGAAAGAGAATGTTTGCTACCCAGGAGACCATGGTGCTCTTAATGCAGAGTAAATGCACATGCTATTGAATACTTCCCGGAGTTGATTAAGTGGTGGGAAGAGAGAGCTAGACTAACTTGGTTAATGCAAAACCAAGGATAGTAGAGCCTCAACCTCTGCAAAGTGTAGCCATAGTGCCATGAGGAGGGAAGAAAACAAGAGAGGATACACGAGAAATGGATCTGATAAAGCTAGTCAAACCTGCATCCCCAAAGAAGGATTTCATCCCAGACCGAAAAAAGTAGTACTTTAAAGAAGCACTCGAGACATTTTCACAGATGGGAAGACATCAGAGTATCGAGCTTCCGCAAAAATTTAGTGGAGGAAAGATAGTCCACACAAGAACACATATAGAAGAGTGGTTCTGATTTTTCCAGAAAATTGTAAACAATGGATAGATGGTGGAAAAATTGAAGCAAAATCTAGAAATGGTCGTGCAAGGAGGATCAGGACATGGAGACTCAGGTAACACAACTGAAAAATATATAAGAAGAGTAAAAGGAAATAAGAGAAGGGTTGGAAAAGAGTTCCACATAAATGCTTAAGTTGCGTGATTCCAAATCAGAGACAAAATGCTAGATCTTGGATCAAATGTCAATATTCTACCTAGAAAGACATGGAAAGCACTAGGAAAACTGAAGGTTTCATACTCACCAACATAGCTCAAAATTAAAAATCAATACTGCATTGTACCAATAGGAAGGCTGGAAGAAGTTGAGGTTGATGTTGCGGGAGTAAAGACCTATATGGACTTTGAAGTAATAGATATCATGGGTGACAAGGATCCTTATCTTGCCTTGCTGGGTGTTGTCGCTCCTAGAGACAACCCTGAGTTGCAAAATACTAGTGCCTAGGACATCTTAAAATCAGAGGTTAAATGTGAAAAATTGTATAAATGTCTCTGACGGAATGCAGAATAAGAGAACAAAGGTTTTGGTGGTTCATGGACAGAGAAGATTTTGGATTCGATTCATGTGAATTCCATATACTGTGAGAGGGCTCAAGAGGCTACGAGGCTTGATGTCTTAAAAATATGCAGAGGCAGAGAGGAAGAATAGAGAATCAACCCACAAGAGACAGGACTAAGATATTTAAGAATATTTCCCACGGTGACCTCAGAGGAAGTGGATATAAATGAGATATGGGTAACAACAGAGGTTTGCAGAGTGAAAATTAAGGGAGTGCGGCAAGCTTAATACATAAGCATTAACACTTGAGCATTATGCAAACATGAATTCATGAATAAAATTGCAGACTACCATCAGCTACATTACATGTGTTGGTGTTCCCATGTTTTGGCCAGATTGGCAAGACCATAGATGAGACAACATCAGAACCAATTTCTAACCTCAAGATCTAGCCCTCCTGGGTCCAGAGAGGGATCTCTCTATGTAAGCAAAGGTTTTATGTCTTTGAAGCTCAAAAGGTTAAGATATTAGGCTAGTTGTAGGCACAGGGTTTGTTTGTTTGATTGTTTGTTTGGTTGATGGTCATCAGGAAAGAAGGGTTCAATGTAAGAAAAGGATGAGCAAAGAGGGATTAGGCAGAGGTGAAGTATTCTAGGGAGCATTCAAGGCCATTGGGAAATGGATTCAGGAAAGGTTTTACTTGTTATTCAATGTGCATGCTTTCAGCTGGGCTAGTCATCTAAAGCATTGGATGTTGTAACCCCAATTCCAAAAATAGAAGAAAAGAGATATCAACGCCTTAGAAATAAGCCACTTCGAGGGGCAACCTCCAATACATTACATAAATGAACAATTCTTGGATGATACAATTTACAAAACCTCCTTTTCTATATATAGGAGTCCATGGGGCCATAATGTAATCCTAGGTACACAATGTAATCCTAAATTTGACCTAAAAATAATATTTATGGGCACAATAATAACAATATGGGGGTTACAAGGGTACAATAATAACAATATAAGCACTAACATAATAAGGGGCTACACTATTAATATAGGGACTTAACATGGCCCTCTCCTTCAAACAAGTGTTGTCCTCAACGCTTGATTATTTCTTGATGCTTCTGTATAAAATTCTCATCCTCCCATGTGAAATATTCTACAGGAAAGTTCTTCCACTTGATGAGATACTCTGAAATTGATCGTACTTGTCGAGTTCTTGTTTCTATGACTGCTCCATAACTTCTTTCGATGTGATGTTGATCTTCCTGTTGTTTCCTTAGATTCTGCACCAAAGTTGGGTTATCCTTTGAGAGTTGGAGAACTTGTTGTTGATGCTTGATGTGATCTTCCATTAATTTATCATCCATATTTGCTATTATTTGATCCTTAAAACCATCCAACTTAGCCTCCATTTCTGCTTTTAAACCATCTATTTCATCTTCAATTGATCTTCGTAATATTGAAACTTGTTGCACTTGGTACCGTAATCTTGATATCTCATACTGCAACTCTTCCTCTTCATGCGTCATAGTATAGATTTTTGAGGGATTAATGGGTATGGAATTATTTTTTGGAGGCATAATAGAACCCATTACTGACAAAAATTCTTCAATATTCCCTTGGAATCAATTCAACTTGATTCTTCAAACAAGACTTATGCAATTCGGAAAAAAAATACACACCTTTTACTAGCTTTTAGGAGCTCGATATTGAAATTGAATTATCTCTATAGTTGAAAATCTTCGATATCTGAAATTCAGCCCTGTAGTAGATCTCTGAAGATTCTTTCAAATTCCACAGGTCTGACCTGATTTGGATTCTCCAAGACAAAGTTGTGTCCAATCTCCTACAATGACCTAATTCTGGACTGGTTTAGTAGAGCGAACTTGTACGACTTGTCACGTGTCACTGTTTTGTCCTTTGTCTCTGAAATTGATAGCCAAAAAACTTCAGTCTGTGTACTTGCGACCAATTTTTACGGCACTTCAATCCAATGCTCAGAGAGAGAGTTATTGAAGTTTTCCCACGATCACCTCTTTGAGATGAAATTCAGGAGCCTGAAAAAGCACTACCTTCCACAGATCATATCTCCAAAAATATTGCGAACCAAGCTCTAAAATTTTTTGACGAATTTCCTCAGGATTTCAGCTTCGCACCATATGAATTTCAGATTCTGAACCTTCGTAGAAAAAATTTTATAGCGAAAATTCCACGATGACCTGTTTAGGAGCTTGAAAAAATACCTAACTTCCACAGATGATATCTCCGAAAATATTGCGAACCAAGCTCTGAAATTTTTAGACAATATTCCTCAGGATTTCAGCTTCGCACCCTAAAAATTTCAGCTTCTGAAACTTCGTAGAAAAAAAGTTATAGCGAAAATGCCACGATGACCTGTTTGGAGCAGCGAAACCCTAGAATCCCAAGCTCTAATACCAAATGTTGTGTAACCAGCTCCAAAAATAGAAGAAAAGAGATATGAACGCCTTAGAAATAAGAAAATTTGAGGGGGAAACCTCCAATACATTACATAAATGAACAATTCTTGGATGATACAATTTACAAAACCTCCTTTCTATATATAGGAGTCCATGGGGCCATAATGTAATCCTAGTGGGCCACAATGTAATCCTAGCCGACCCAACAATAATAATTTAAGGGCACAATAATAACAAAATAGGGGTTACAAGGGTACAATAATACCAATATAAGCAGACCAACATAATAAGGGGCCATACTCATTAATATAGTATTTAACATTGGATCCTAAAGATGATAGGGTGGCATGAAAAGGTAAGAGAGGAGGGAGCAGTAAAGATTTTAGAACACAAAGTTAAAGACCTGAGATCAGAGAGAGACTTTGAACTCTCAATGTTTCAGCCTCCAGCTTGAGGGATCTTAGAAAGGTTCAATCAATTGAAAAGGATCCTAGTGAGATAGAAACAAGGTTCTAGACCTCCCAGTGTTCCCAATTCTTTCAATTAAATCCTAACAAGAACATCTAAGAACAGATTCATTTAATTCATACATTAGCTAACAGGCAATAACATCCACTACACTGGTTAAATTAATTGAAATAAACTCTTAGATAACACATTTAGTAGAAAACATCAAAGGCAAGGAGAGCAGAAACATAAGGTTCCTAACAAAGGGTAAATCCTATGCCAGATTTCTGATGCGAGCCAGTAGGAATGAAATGAAACAGAATGTAAGTTAAAAATAAATACAGATATAGAAAAACATCACCACTGCTTTAGATCAGGATCCAAAGAAATGTGCTTGTCATATTAAAAAGCAACACCAGTCAAGTACAACATTTCCAATAGCTGGATACTCAGTCAGAAAACATCTTCCTCGGCCTATCTTACAACTTTACACAGAGACTATGTTTCAAGAGAAACAGCTTGCAATTCTCTGATAACTGATCAACAACCTTTACAATGAGCTTCTTCATGAATTTTATAGCTGAAGAGAACGGAGGAGGTAGGTGAAAAACTAAATGAAGCATTAAAACTTAGAAAAGAAAAGAGGGTAGAAGCCCATTCAGTTTTAAATTCTGAGCATTAATCTCTGGTACTCTTTGGATGGAAGAGTGATCTTCGTTAGGCTAAATTTTACTCTAGGTATGCCTCTGGTGTACTTTGGCTATAGTACTCTGTAGTAATCTGGTGAATAAACAAAAAGGCAGATAGATGACTTTGAGGTCTGCCATGCTGCATAACCAATGCTTTGGTAGAATAGGACTGCTCCGTCAGGGTGGAAATCTTTACTTGGACTCAATGTAGACTGAAACAATAATGTGTACCGTGTCCTTTCATGGAGGAAAACATTCTGCTGATGTAGAAAACCTGATATACATTAATTTATGCGCTCTGTACCTTCTGTGTGATCCATGATGTCTTCAATCTAGTACTCTACCTCTAAACCACTGAGTTAAGGCTCAAAGATCTCCATTTTCATGCCTTAAACTCTCTGCTGCTCCATTTTTGTCTCTGTCGGTGAAATTTGCGCTTTTAATGGCTCTGGGGAGGTTTTACAGAGTTAAAACCATGTTCTTTTAATGCAAGTCCTGTCATGGCTCCTTCCCAGGATTTCTTCGTGATTTCGGCCTCTGAAAAAATGGTCCTTTCTGTGTTTTTTTCCGCTGTAATAAAGACTGTGTAATCATGGCGGCTTTCACCCTCTGATAACCCTGCAAAACACGAAAACATGTTAAGAAAACTGCGTGTGGAGGTGGCGGATGCAACGGGGATGATGAGAATGGCCATGTAGACTGGTGAGATGGCAAAAAAGTGTAGGATCATGGTGGAAAATGCAACTTAATAGTGGAACATGGTCTGGAGGACGTGGGAAGAGCGCAGCAAATTTTTAATGCAAACCTTTGAATTTTGACCTTTAAATATACACAGAGAGACGGGCAAAGTACGACAAAACTACGTGGAAAGGGTGACGTGGCAAGACAGGGTTAATTGGCGGGTATGCATTTAATCTGGGTCGTCCAATCTCCGACGGAGATCAATGGTCGAAAACACGTCGGAGGGAGATGGACAGTGGACCAGGGGTACGATTGCCTCTGATTAATCCTCATGCGACTTCGCGGAGCGATCGCCGTTAGATGGCCTGCCTCGGGTCGGATGGCGCACGGTGATATCGTGCTGAGGCAAACGCCAAATGATAACGCGCGATGGAGGGCGGTTTGTGAATAGTGCGCGGAGCCACGTGTCGTGCGATGAGTGGAATCACTCCGAAACAAAATTTATCGCCCAACCTCCAAATGCGGTGCGATGGAAACCAGTGGTTTATGAACAGTGCACATTGCGGGGACCACCAGGCGGAGGGTGAAATACAGATCGTTGGATCGGCGGGTTGATCGGACGGTTGATAATGCGCCTAATACAGATCTACGATAAGCGCCTTCATCCTTTTGCGCCTGGTTCTGGCGTGGGGTCACGTGGTGGAAAAGGGTAAGGGGGCTAGGGCCGAAAGGTGCTAAACCCATAGATATGAAAAATATGGCAATTTGGCCCTTTTTGATGTAATTTGAGGGTAGGAAAAAGTAACGATAGAGGGAAAAGGAGAAATTAGGCCAAACAAGGGGTGTGTGAGGGATTGTAAAGGGGATTTTGGGGGAAAATCGACTGAGGGAAAAGAAGGCTAAAATGGGGCATTCTGCAAGGAACAAGGGGCAAATGTAGACATTTTGGAGCACAGCCTTTGCAATCAGTGAGGCTTTTGGATGGAACAGTAGAGGAGAAAAACCAAAGGGAAGAGGGTACGAAAGAGCTTTCAAGGATGATGTGTCTTCAGGGGAGATGCATTCCTTGAAGGCTCAAAAAAAATTTGCCCCCTTGCTTGCTTGTCAAGAAATTTATAGGGGGTTAACAGTGGCTCCACATGGGGATGACTTCTTCTTGAAGGATTCAAGAATTCAAAAAATGATCTTTAGTGTAGGCCAGATGCCTGCTGCTTGAGCCACCTTCCTTCTTTGGTTTTTAGCTGCCACAATTGTGAAGACATCAATTAGCAGAAAAGATCTTCCAAACAATCTACCTACCCATCCTAAAATCCTAGCATTTTTTCTTCTAGGGTGCATTTGAACTAGCCGACTCTTTACATCATTTTATTTTTCACGAACAAGAAAATAAACCTATTCTATTTCTACCCTTATCACTCCATGAGACCAGATTAGACTGTTGGTCTCATATGTTTCTCTACCTAATCTAATATCTTCTGGGGTTAGACTGTCCAGCAGATTTCTTCTCTACATTCTACAACAAAAATTTAAAAACAGTCAAACTAGGATTAGACAGTCTAGTTTGTTGTGGATCCAAGGCATAAAGACAGTTGCACATGGACAGAACTTTGCCGAAAATTGAAAAAAAAATATTGAAGGCTTGAAATCTGAAGTTTGAAGCATCCTTCTTTCTTATTGACTCAAGTTTTGAGCTTGTTAGAGTCACTTTCTTTTCTCCATTTTAGCTCTGGTTTTGGACTTGTTAGAGCTTATTCTTTTTCCTTCCTTGCTGGTCCAGGTTTTGGGCATGTTTGGACCATCTATATTTTACTTCCTTTGGCTCAGGTTTTAGTCATATTAGAGCCAATCCTTTTCACTTCAGAGGTTCATGCTTTGAGCATGTCTGAACCTCTTCTTTCTCTCTGTTTTTTGAAACATTTTCTCTTTTTATTGAAAACAAAACACCGTAATGGTATGTACAATGGGAATGGAAACTGGAAATTGGAAATCAGAAGTAATAGTGCTTGAGCATCCTGCCATTGACAGGACCCCCAAACATCTCTGTACCATATAACTCTTGTAGGAAAAAGGAATTTAGGCCCACAGTGGCCTGGATGATGTAGGGACCTTGCCACAAACTGTCAAACTTGCTGTGCCTTCCTTTGTCCTCTCTCCTTGAGTCCCACTTCAGAACTTTATCTGCAATTTTGAAGTCAGAAGCTTTGGTTCTTTTGTCAAACAACTTCTTTATATTTTCCTGAACCTTCATAGCCCTATTATAGACCTCTTCCCTTGTTTTCCAGAGATGGATTGTTTGGTTTATCCTCCTTACCATGCTATCTCCTTCTGTCTGGATTTCCTGGACAAGTTTGATCGCTAGTATTCCGAGGCTAGTGGGAAACACTGCTTCTGTTCCATAGACAAGTTGATATGGTGACATGCCAATGGATTTCTTTGTTGTAAGCCTGTCAGCCCACAGAGCATGCACTAACTTTTTATTCCACGACTTTTTGTTCTCTTCCATCAGCTTTTTGATGATGGTCACCAGGCTCTTGTTTGATGATTCAACTAAAACATTACCTTTTGGGTAATAAGTAGTTGAATGACTGAGTGCTATTTGATACCTGTGACAAAAATCAACCATTTTCTTGGATCCAAAAGCAGTAGCATTGTCAGTGATTATTTTCCTTGGACAACCAAACAGAGAGAGGATATGACCTTCTAGGAACCTAATGATGACTGAGTCTATGGAATTCCTAGTAGGTATGGCCTCTATCCACTTAGTGAAGTAGTCTGTGGCTGTTAAGATCCATTTGTGTTGTGCAGAAGAAGCAGGGTGAATTTCTCCTATGAAATCTAGCCCCATTGCATAAAGGGACCTTCGACAGTGATGGGTTGTAGGGGTAAGGGGAGGAGCTTTCTTTTGCCTTCAAAAATCTGGCATTTGTGGCAGGAAATTATCATCTTATCAACATCATTGAAGAGTGTAGGCCAGTAGTAGCCAGCTCTAAGTATTTTGTTTACAGTGGCTTTCCAGTTCAGGTGGCCTCCACACTCTCCTGCATGGAACTCTTGTTTAATATTTTCTGCTTCAGACTCAGGCAAACATTTAAGCAATAAGCCATTTGCATTTTTCCAGTATAATCCTCCATTCATCATGCAATAGCTTCTGGATTTTAGCTTTAAGAATCTAGCCTTGGTCTTTGATAGTTCAGGAGGGGAATTGAGGTGTGTAAGCACATACAGAATGTCAGAATACCAAGGAGAGCTTTGAAACTTCTCCTCAACAGTGGGATCATGCAATCCCTATTGCTCATCCAAGATATTTGCCATGTTAATATCAAGGGCTTGTAGATTTGATTCAACGATTAGTTGAGCTAAGCCCTGACCTTTAATCAGTTTGGTGGGTTTTATCTCAAGGTCATATTCTAATATCACAACAATCCATTTGCCCCTCTTCCCATCTGGGTCTTGGGACAAGATTTCTTTAACCACTATATTCGACACATAGGCTATGGTGTGGGAATGCAGTATGTACACCCTAAAGTCTTTCAAGGCCTTAACCAGAGCATAGGCCTGTTTTTCCATTATGTTGTATTTCAAGGGTGCATCTCTGAGTGCTTTGCTGAAGAAAGAAATGGGTTGTTCTATTCCCTCTAGATTTTTCTGCAGCAGAACTGCAGCCACTGTATGCTCAGAGGCAAATGAAAAGATCAGGAAATCCTTTGAGAAATCTGGGCTGATTAGGACAGGGGCCCGGGTGAGTGCAAGTTTAACTGATTCAAAATATTTTTTAGCTTCAACAGTCCATTTAACTCCTACACCTTTCTTCAACATGTTTGTCATATTCCTGAGGTGCTCTACAAAGTTGGGAATAAATCTCCTTAGGAAGTTGATTTTCCCAATAAAGGACTGTAACTCTTTGATATTCCTTGGGTGTGTGATTTGTAGTATTCCCTCAACTCTTTGTGGGTCTATCCTAATCCCCTTCTCAGATATGATATGGCCAAGAAGTTTTCCTTCTTGCAGCCCAAATACAGTCTTTTTAGGATTCAGTGACAGACCAAACCTTCTACATCTTTCAAACACTTTTCTCAGATGTTCTAGGTGTTCTTCTTCAGTCTTAGAATAGACTATTATGTCATCTAGATAGATGAAAATGAAGTGTCCTATTTTATCTGAAAAAGCTATGTCCATTGCTCTTTGGAAGGTTGCACCAGCGTTCATCAGTCCAAAGGGCATCTTTACATACATAAAGGTGCCCCATGGAGTGGTAAAAGCGGTATTGAGTTTGTCTTCTGGGAGTACTAAAACTTGGTTGTAACCTGAAAAACCATCTAGTAGGGAGATCCTTTTTGAGCCTACTACCCTTTGAAGGATGTGTTCCATTTTTGGCAAAGGGTAATTATCTTTGAGTGAGGCTCTATTAATATTCCTGAAATCAATACATAGCCTGATCTCCCCTGTTTTCTTTCTCACAACCACTAGGTTTGATACCCAATCGGAGAACCTCACAGGCACAATTATACCTGCCTCATGCATCTTCTTAATCTCTTTTTCCGCTGCAGGAAATTGTTTTGGGTTTATTCTGCGAAGTTTTTATCTGAAGGGCTTCTGATTTCCTTTCAATGGTATTTTATGCTGTATGATGTTTGTGTCATAGGCCCTTAAGTCCTCATAACTCCAAGAAAACACATCAATGAATTCCTTGAATAGGTCAATGTATTTCTTTTTCGTGTTTGCAGGCAGGGACTTAGCCAATTTGATCACGTTGGGTTTCTCTTCAGTGCCTATGTTGCGTTCCTCGACATCATAGTCTGCATGTTCTATTGTGGGCTTTTTTACTACATCATCGAAGTCAAAAAGGTCTTCTAAAGGTGCTAGACCTCGAGGTATGTTCTTATCTTTGGCCTGCAGCACCTCTACTGCCTCACTATCTGCGTTTTCACATTTTTCGTTTGGATTTCCAATATGTTCATTTAAAGTGTTTATTTCTATGTTACGAGGTGGTTCTTCCTCATCTGAGGACTCTTCACCTAGGTAGCTATTATCGGATTTCGAGTCTGAATCAGAAAACTCAAACTCGTTCCTACCTATTAGGAAATCTTCAATCTGTTTATCGCCCTCAAAGACCTGCCAATATTTTTCATTGTCTGGCACTACAGGTCTGAATTTGGTCTGAATAATGATCTATTGGTCACTTGGGGGCTTATGATACGAACTAGCCATGCAGGCTAGTCCATTTGCAATTACATTCTAGCTCCTAGGGACAAACACTAGATCGTATTCTACAAAGGTTTTCAACAGATCCATAGTGTCATTTTTGTATGCTCTTAGCCTAGGATGTTTCATTGTGTATTCACCATTCACTTGTTTAATGATCAACTCAGAGTCCCCATGCACGACTATCCTATGGGCTCCTAGTTTTTTCAACAAATTCAAGCCTAGGATCAGAGCCTCATATTCTGCAATATTGTTTGTACATTTGAAGTGCAGGTTACAGGCATGGCTCTCTACATAGTCACTCTCTGTGTTATGTATCCACACTCTTGCTCCAGCAGTTCTCTTGGTGCATGACCCATCGAAATTCATCTCCCATAAGGTTTCATCCTCGGGTTTATCATCGTTTCGTTCTTGGTGTGGTTTATGAACTTGTGAAAGGTGACTAATCGGCTGACTGCATTCTGTTTCTGGTTCACTTTGAGTTTTTTTTTCAGTGCACTGTTCAGAGTTCTCTATATCATTCTCCTCCGAGTCTAGAGTAGCCATTATATTAAAGTCCATGGGCTCTGTTTCCTCGTTTGTATTTCTATTTTTGGACTCTGACCCTTCTGAGGATTCATCATTACAAAGGATGAAGGAGTCAAGGTCTGTATGTACAGAGTATAAAGGTGAGTTTTTAGGCTTTTCAGGGCTATTGACCAGGGATTTCATTTGTGCCTCTTTGTACAGTCTTCTAAGTTGGCCGAAGATTTGGATTGTGGCATAAGCCCCATCCATCTGCATTGTACCTTGAAGCTTGGCCCCCCATGATCTTGACAATAACATGCCATACTTGGGTGGCACATCTGCCATGACAACATCCATGACCATATACTTGGCTGGAATCTGGGTAAGGCTCACACCTAAATCTTTGATCAGGCCAAGACACTTTACTCTGCTAGATTCAAATGAATATAGGTCTTTATAGGGGCGGGTTATCTCTAGGCCTAATCTTTCCATCACTACTTTAGGCATCAGGTTGTGTGATGCCCCAGAATCATGCATTGCATTGTGGAGAATCTTATCATGGATATTAAGACTGATATAAAAAGGGGGCACTACCCCTTCCTGAAACTTTCCTTCTATCTTTGGACCAAACAGAAGGGCAGGTTGATCATCACTCAGATTTACAGTGTCACTATTCTCACCTAGATTTAATGCTTTCAAAATTTTGCCTTTATATACATCCTGAGTGGCCAGCTCAGAGAGTGGGACAAAGATTTTAATTTTTTCAATCTCACTCTCCAAATTGAAAGTGGACTGACTCTTTGGAATGTTCAACTTTGTTTTGTTAGTCACCACCTTAGTGGTTGAATCAGTGTGTTGATTCTCACTATGTATAGTGTTAGAAACTGTTTTATCAGGAGTAATAACTGCAGTGTTAGTACTGCTTGTTGGTTTACCTTGTTTATCAATGTTTTGGTTGTCCTTTTCTTTGTTCTTTCCAGAACTCTCAGCTACTGATTTGTTACTTTCAGCAGTTGCTTTAGAAGATCTCTCAGGTATTTTCTTGGTGGTAACCTCAGAAGCTTTTGGTTTGGCAGTTCCTAAGCTATTTTTGCTTCTAATTTCATATTGTTCTCGACACACGCAGTGGCATCTTGATCTAACTTTGTAATCCTCGAGATTCTAACATCCCAATATGAGGGTGAGGAGCTAATCTTTTACGTAGACAGTTGTGGATTGAGTTTTCTACTTCAAACATGTTTATTGTGTCTCCCTCGAGACTCTTCTACGATTCCCTCATCTTCGGGGAAAATTTTAGGGGCGAATTTTAGCCCAAAGCGAATTTTAAGGGATTTAAAATTTTAATAGGGCGAATTTTTTATATAAAACCCATTTTTTATAGTTTAATAAAATTAGTCCAATAATTATTTTAAAAATAATTAATTATTAAATATTATCCGACCCATAAAAAACACATAAAAATGAAAAAAATGATATTCGCCCCCGATTTTCTTTGTTGGAGCAGATTTCGCCTGGATTTACAGGGTCGGAGGGAGGGTTTAGAGTGTTTCGCCCTATTTTTTTCATTGCGCATGAGTGGCTGAGTGGTTGGATTCACCAAGGGATAGGCGCTTGGGCTCAGATGTGGTGGATCTGGTGAGTTGCACGCATTGACGGCAACTGGTTCCACAGTACCTGGTGAAAAGGGGCGAGACAATTCAAAATGCCGTGAAAACAAGAGTTGAATTGGGTGCCCCTCTTATTGGAAGACAGAGAGGACTGTTAAAAGATGCGGTTCCTGTGAATAATGTGGTTACAACAATGCGAGGAGTGCCACAGAAATTCAATGGTATTGGAGCTTCTAAAGTTGTGCCAAGGTTGCTGCTTCTGATGATGCCAACGCCATGAAAATGATAAAAAATAATGTGGGTAACGCTGAAAAACCACAAAAACCGGATGATGACTTGGTCATAACCTCAACATAACGCCTAGGGCCTGATCTGGGTGTTCTTCCAAAGGAAAGATCGGGGATATTAAGGTCCTTTTCCTCATGAATCAGTGTGCCAGAGACCGTGGAAGATAATATGTCAATGTTGCCAACAGCATTTGGGTCTCCTTTACTTAAAATAGACTCACTTCCTTGTAGATGTAGGAATCTTAACTAGTTCTGTGGTTTTGATTTACTTCTCTTCATGTTGAAGTTTGCATATTGCTTTTAGTTGCTCAAACTACGCTCATGAAGGGGTTTGCAATTTTTCTCTGCAGATTCCTCTCAAATTCTTGCAGTTAAGGCAACCTTGCATTTGTCTGCAATACCGACCACTGTAATATGCCATGAAGAAGAGCTCAAAAAAGTCTTAGAGTTCTGTAAGATGTGTATAGAAAAAAAGAAAGTTGGAAGCATGTATGTATGTGGATGTCCTGGAACTGGGAAGTCTTTGCTTTTGGAGAAAGTCAATTTTTTGTCTATTGAATGGGCTAAAGAGGTAGGTAAATAGTCCTTTGGTATATTTCTTTTCTAATTAGATTTCTATTTTCTGGTTTCGAAGATTCCACTGAGGCATATAGTGGACTTATTCGTGTCATCTGATAAATAAATTTCTATATCTTGAACCTCTGTTCTACGTTACAGAGGTGAGGATATCTGTTTCATTAGTGGGAAATGTTATCAGTCAGGGATGAAAACTGAGTTTCTTATGATTTGATTTCAAAAGTTGACTCTACATGTGATCAGGTTGGGATGCCACCCCCCACTTCAGTGGTTGTTAACTGCACTTCTTTGACAAACACTTCAGACATATTCAGCAGGGTAAGTACAAGACAAAATCAGGGGATTGCTCCAATGAATGACAGCCCCAAATTTAGCATTTTACATTCATAATAGACTTAAGAAATACACAATGAAGGATAGTTGAATTACACTGATGAGAACATGTAGGATTGATATGCTATATTAATTGATATTCTGCTTCTATAACAGATATTGGAGCAATGCCAAGGAAATAAAAAATGCTCGGTAAATAGCTCTCCATTTCAGGAGTTGAAAAGCTTTCTGTGTGAGAAGAAATAGTCATCTGCCAAAAAGATGATGTAAGAATTATATATTAGTAGCATTTTTTTTGTAAATTAACTCCTCCCTATGTGTTTTCTTGTTAAATTTTGATGTGCAAGATAAGTATTTCTATTAAGCCTTCGACAATCAAATATGCAATGTTAAAGCCAAACACTTTATAAGTCCTCATTGATGTATTTCTGTTTTTGGTAAATTTGCTTATAGTATGTAAACAAGTCAACTTCATCGTGATCTCTTAGTGCATGCAAACAAGTCAACTTCATTGGTGTTCTAATTCTACTCTGCTATCTTTTGAAAAGGTTTCTGATTATCGATGAGATGGATTATTTGATTTCAAAAGATCAAGCTATGCTTTATGATCTCTTTAGGCTTCCAAAATTCCCAAATTCACACTCTATGCTGATAGGTAAGCTGAAGAGTAGTGGATAAGCTAGACATCTTTTTCTTGTTTACTACTCACGGACATCATGAATTATATTTTTATTGAATGGTTTGTAAGAGAAACTCCCTGGTGGATCTGTTTGTGCAGGCATTTCAAATGCAATAGACTTCACTGATCGGTTTCTTCCCAAATTACAGTCCTTAAATTGTATGAACTATTGCCCTTTGCATCATTTTATGATCAGTGTAATATGCACACATTTTTTCCAATTTCTACTTCTAAATGCAAAAATCAAGTACCTAGATAAATTCTTTACAATTCTCAAAGGATTATGAAAAACACTTGAACTATTAGATGTCATGTTATGTGCTGACATTTGCCTTAAATATTCTGTTTTTGTTTAGCTGCTATCATAGAATATTTAATGAAAATCACATGTCATTTTAAACCATAACCATTTGTATATTGAAATATTTGCATGGGAGACATATGGAGATAGAAGGTGGGGTGGTGAGGGTTGTTGGCAAGTGCCTCTGCATCCACACAGTAAAAGCGATGTGGAATGTGGAGTACTTTACTGACTTGTTTTTTCTGAAAAATGAAAATACTCCTCTCCTTTAAGTTTTATAATCATGCTTGAAACGAGAATCACCTTGTCGTAATTGTAACCCATTAGAAGATGCATTTATCTGATAATAGTGATTGTGGCATTTATACACTTCTAGCCAGGTTGTTTGGTATGGTTAGATGAAATATCTTTATTTTTCCTAAGGTGGCATTAATTTCTATTCTGAAATAAAAATTGTTTATGATGGGTTTGGAACTTTGTTTCTGTTAGCCTAAAAGCCTTGGTTATTCCACACTAGATCGTGGGCACCAAATTGTTAGAATGTCGGACTGTAATATGCATGGATGTGCACCTTGAATTTCATCATCTCAAAATATAAAATTCCAGTGTTTTACACACTTTAACATTTTGGTTTGAAATCAGAACTGATGGTATGACCCTCCTGCTAATCTATTTTACTATGATAGTTTCAAGTGTTGAACAATCAATTAGAGAAGTTGCAAATCTGTCATCTTTTAAATGGTGCTAGGGCCAACAAGGTCTATCATCTTCAGAAACCATAAATGGATATGGGCCGACATATTGCATTAATGTGACTTTGAATCTTGGATATATATGTAGTTAATGGATTTTGGTTGTAAGCCATGGTAAGAGTAATTTTTTCTTATTTTCTTATTTTATATAATTTTATTTTATTTCATTTTTATCAGTTGTAGGATGTCAAGATATCTAATTTTGATATCAAACATCCTTTTTTATTATTTTGAAAATGCACCTTATATTACTCAAAATGACACCAGAATTACACCAGAGACATTAGAGTTACAATTGAGAGACATTGGAATTACATGAAGAACCCTATGCCCTAAGGGGTAAGGAGTATACATCCTTTTGAAGCGCATCAATTTTTGCATTGACACGGAGTGCCAGTTCAGTTTAAAATGCTCTGAAATCCCTCAATTGTATGCAGGACTTGTTTCTTTGAAGAGTTATTATGTATTTCCTCTTCCAAAACAAAGCACTAGCAGACATTCACATCATATGTTGGAGCTCTTTGCGAAAATCCTGGGTCATCCAAGTGTTGCCTAGAAGGGGTCATCTCCAAGCTAGGTAGTTGTGAACAAGTACTGTATTCTGCTTGAAACTATCCCCAGAACGTTTTGGCAATTGGACACTTTCAAAAACATACCCTACTGTTTCGATTAAGGGTGGGATCATAGGAGTTGGAAATTACTAGACTTGGTATAGCAAATGATAAAAAATGTGCAATAGGCATGTGTCAATGTTGAATTTATACAAAGAGAATGAAAATATGTAGTTTCTTTAATTCTAGTAGTTGGTTAGTTTTGATATTGACTTTTTTTAAGATGCTCCCTTAATACTGCAGTGTCAAGTCTCTTCCACCTATTTAGAGGTGGGATGCTGCATACATTGTACAATCACCTGGTTCAACTAAATGGTCCTTAGGGTAGATCAATGGTCCCTTTGCAGGTGGTGCATTGGCCACTTCTTTTGAGGATTTAACCTTGGTGTGGTCCACAGCAGTGCTTTCTTTCATTGACCTGGGTTTCCTTTCATGGTTGATATTGGAATTTTTGGTCATGAACTATTTGATGATAGAGTTGATTAGTTTGGTCATTGGTGATGAATCCCGTCAGTTGTACCTTGTGAGGTTATGTGAGTGTCAAGGATCTCATGCCTCTTGATTGGTCTAGCCGTATGATAAACAAGACATTGTTATTGCCTAAATTAATTGAAGGCTTTTCCATTTGAATTCTGGGGTGTTGGCTTTTATTTGTTTATAGTAGATAGATTTCATACCATCCTTAGATCAAAAATTTCTTTTTGGCAGGTAAACCTCTGGTTATGACATTTCGTGCCTATTCAAAAGATTAGATACTGAAGATACTCCAGCAGAGGCTAATGGAAATTCATTATTGTTTGATTGGAGATGCCCTTTTGTAGTTGACTGAAAATATTCTTGTATACATCTTTATGGGCATAGTATGAAAAATGCAGCCAAAAATGTTGGACATTCATTTATATTTCTCATTCCTAAGGGAATTGTCTATAAGTTTTACGATTACAGTGATTTGACCTTTTCTTAGCTTACATATGGTGAAATTTCACTTGGTTTTAGGGTCTCCCATGTCAAATATTTCAACCGGAGGCATTTCCAATTGGAGCTTTGTGCAAGCGTAAGTTACTACCTGTCCAGTTAAAATTTTATTCAAGAGATTCAAGTGCTCTGCTTTTGATTTGCAAATTTATGTCTTTTATCTTTTTAACATGAACAAGGATATTTACATTAACAATACATGAAAATACAAAAATTCCCCAGTCATACATTTAAGTGCAGGAGATTCTTGATTTGTAATACATTTGTCCAAAGACATGCTGATAGCTTGATATATTCAGCCTGATATAGAGGAAAGTTAAACCTTATGTTTCATTATAGTATATGCAAAGGTTCAACAATGTACTAAACGATGGGTAAAGCATTTAAGTTTAGAGATGAACTGCCTTTTAAAAAATTGGAAGAAGAGTTTGCATACTCGTTGTCTTCATCCAGTCCTTTTGAACTAGAAAAAGCTGCAGCCAAACTGGACAATGGTATAATACACACACATATATATTAGTGTTTTTCTGCAGCCTGAGACAGTCTCGTATCCAAAATTCCCTATTCTTGCCCACCCTATTCTATTCTCTGTCGACTTCGAAGGAATATTTCCTTGCAAACTGAAACAATGACAAAATACTATAGATATACAAAACAGATTAGAAATGCTCTAAGGTTTTAGTCCCACTTGAGTCCCCATTGTTGCTTTTGTTGAGTGCATTTACATGTCAAATTGTTCCACAAGGTTGATTTCACTTGTAGGATCCTCCACTTTTGGTTTTGGAGTGTTAGATGCACAAATCCTCATCCCTGGCCATGGGAAAGTTGCAAAATGAGGAGTCCTCAACAATTTAGAAGTTGACGGGGTAGGAGATGAAAGTTGAAACCATCTCCTATGGGAGGTAGAGGTGACTCGAGATTCTACTAACTAGGGATTTTAGAGAACCAATCTGAAACTCTAGCTTCAATCTGCATGAAGTTGGTGATCTCCTTCATTTCCTTAAGGTTCTGTAGTCAGGGTGTATTTTCCATTGCACATGGACCTTTGCCCTATTTTTGGCTTCTAATGTATTGTCACAATCCTCTTGCTATTGATTGCAGTAAATGGTGAAATTCATCACACATCATTGGGTTTGAACAACCTCAAGCTCACAACACTTAACCCCTTGTTGAACCTCTCAAAATTCATACAAGTTTCATCATTTATGCCTACAATGATAGTGGCCCATTTTTACTGAAGAGAAAGACAAGTTCCAGACTGGGTTACCCCTCACCTTAGCACTGCAAAGAGTTGCCTTGGGATTTAACAAAATTTCACCACATTATTCTTAGAGCAGAATACCCTTGCTTGCTACTAGTGTTAGAATGCTGTGCAGCTCGAGAATAGGGGTGAAATCAATGGCATTGAGTCCTTCCAGAATTGACATAAAAATAAACCCACATACATTTTCCAATTCAACCATTGTATTGAACATAAGCTCACATGTCGATGAGAGAGTAGTATGGACTCTGGAGTAATGGGTGTTGGTGGAGACTTAACTCCCCATCTCTTGGAGCTTGCATGAGAGGGCACTTGTTGTTGTATGAACCCTATATATTTTGTAGCATGCTAGTTAGTGGAAACTGTTACTGCACAAGGAAAGTTGTTTATAAAGTTAACCTGCAGGATACTTTGACTAGAATAATTTCCTTTTGTAGGTCCTTAGCAGTCCCTCAGCTACTCTCTACGGTTGCATCATGGCAATCCATGTGCAAATTGTGCTTCAGGAAGCTACAATAATATCACATTGTTGTATGAGCCCTGTATATTTTGCAGCATGCCAGTTAGTGAAAACTATAACTACACAAGGCAAGCTGTTTAGAAAGTCAACCTGCAGGGTGCTTTCACTAGAATACTTTCCTTTTGTAGGTCCTTAGCAGTCCCTCAACTGCTCTCTACAGTTGCATCATGGAAATCCATGAGCAAATTGTGCTTCTGGAAGCTACAATAAGATCACATTGTTGTATGAGCCCTGTATATTTTGTAGCATGCCAGTTAGTGAAAAATGTGACTGCACAAGGCAAGCTGTTTAGAAAGTCAACTTGCAGGGTACTTCGACTAGAATGCTTTCCTTTTGTTGGCCCTTAGCAGTCACCTCAGCTGCTCTCTACAGCTGTAGAAGACAGAGCTCAATCCCTACCTAATATATCTTGCTGCTCTACAATACATCACAACATCACATCTGCCAACAAGCATTCACGTACCTTCAATACCGACCTTTGCAGTATCTGCAACACAACATTTGCCATTGCCATTGCCTTGCAACACAACTTTTTTATGAATCTTTAAAAACAACTCTTCAAGCAACACATCTTTTTCATGAATCTTTAACAACAACTCTTCAAGCAAATCAGCTCCACTATCATGTGCACATAATATACCTCTGCAACATACTACCATCAACCAACAGCATAGCAATAAATGCGAGCATAACAAATGCAAGCTACCTCCAACATGCCTCATACTCAGCTCCTTCATCTCCTGATCAACAACACCTACTCGGCACCAACCAAGCACTTCAACAACATACCTTGAACATCCCTTGACTTTGCAACATACATCAGCAACCTCTTACAAGCATGCTACCAACTTCAACTGTGCATACATTAACTGACCCTTTTCCATCACCCTTTGCTGCTCCGTTGCCATCAATGACAACCATGCTAACACTTCTCCCTCCAAAGCTCAAGCCTAATGCAAGGCAACCCAAGGAGAAGTGCACACCCAGATCTAACTAGGATTAGCAGGGTAGCGTAGTAATCTCCGTCTCTAGTTTTTCTCCCGAGCATGTCGCCTAGTCACAATGGTAAAATTGAATGAGAATGATGGAAGGAAGGATTGGGAATTACACTAAACTCCCAACTTTAACATGCACGTGCTGCTTTTGACAAGTGGCACTACAAGAAACCCCTTTTTCCAGTTTAAGATAAACACATGCACTTTTGACTTTAATCTCATTTTAATAATGGCTTAGTGCCCTAGGCTTAAGCCTCTCATCACTTAGCCCTTAGCTCCCCTTTCCAACTTGTGGTGTCCTAGCCCCCCATTTCTCTTGTTTGACTTGGTTTGCAGCAATAGTGTATTATTACTAATGTTAGTAGATAGCAGATAGCAGATAGCTCACTGTCGTAAAATCACAAGGCACTCTAGCCTCAAAACATATAAGCATAGGTCCATTGGCCCCTAAAATACCTAAAAACACATTGGCACATAGACCCAACACATCTTGGCTCAGTAGCCTAAAGTTTAAACATAATATGCCCAATATACATGGGGGTCCTCTTTTGGGTGTTACATTAATCTAGGAAACAGCACATGGAATCATAATAATTGGGAAGACATCAACATGGAGTAATATATGCTAGCACATATTAGATGAAGTGTCTAGGGAGTATGCACTGTTATACCACTGCATAATGAATTTGAAGCACAAGTGTATGATGGAATGTGAAAGAGGAGCAGGCCTTGATTCGAGAAGCTGGAACATGAACCACATATAAGCAGCAACATTGCACTCAACAAAATGTGTCTCTATGGTAGCTACCCTAAAGGGGAAATGCTCACATTTCTACATTTTGCATTTGACGGAACTTTTACTGTTGTTGAGAAGTAAAGAGTCACCCCTTATTTTTATCAAAATAGAAGGCATGTTTTTGTACCATCTTGTAAACATCTGTCCAGTTTCCATTACAAATTTGAAATGTATGTTGTTTCATAAGAATGAGTTTGACACTTCTATATTTTGTTATATGTTTAAGAAGTTTTATTTACTGCAGATCAGAATGCAATTGTCGAGGCTTCTTAGATGTAGGTTTTCCTAGGTATATGATGTATCTTGGAAATTTGACTTTCATTCAAATTTGACTTGATGTGTATTAAATAACGTTGACATATGGTGGTACCATGGTGTTATGTGGCACAGTGCTTATGAAAATGCTTCTTTGCCCAATATCTTGTGTTTTGCATTTTAGATTTAAAATGTGGCACATATGTTGGATATGTTTTTGATAACATGGACATATGGTGGTACCATATTGTGGTGTGGCACATAGATATTGGTACCATTTTATTCAGAAGGGGAAAGATAATGGCATGCATATAGGTCCAGGATTCTGCGGTAGAGTAAATTTGTCTTTGCTTAAAATTGAACTCATTTAACCAATGCATTTTGAAGGAGGGTGATGAACATGTTGTAGTTGCAAGAGGGAAGTCTGCTTCATTTTACTCTTTTTTCAGATAGGAGATGCATCACACTTTAAACTTAACCTTGATTTGCAATCGAATGATATTTCTTATATTCCTTATCAGGTATGGGTCTATGAATTGTACCTTTCAGAAATTCTATTGTCAATATCTATGCATTCCTAGTAGTCCAAGAGATCATTTTTAAGTTTTGTTAGGTTAGTTCTTGTTGTAAATGCGTTTAAGGACTAATACAGTGGAAGCACAAGAGTTTTATGTGAAAGGCATACTGTCCAACTCAAATCTGTACTTAAAGTCATTTATTTCATTCTTTTGTTTTTAGACTGGAGATACATCGTTTTTAAATGTGGCCTTGACATGAAATCAAAACAATATTTTTCCTATATTCCTTACAACAAAAATATCTGTAGATTCATCCTTGTGGAAATTGCACTGTTAATGTCTATGCATTGCATGTACTTTTAAGAGATTGTTTTTTAAGTTTTCAGGGGTTAATTCTTCTACAGGGGATTGCATTCACCTCAGCTGTTTCTCTGGTGTATTCCTTCATTTTATGTTTGTGATCAATCTTATCCATTTTTCCATATGACCCAAGTCTTAAGTTTTCATAATGAGTGGACATCAATGGGCTTTGGACTTGTGTTTTTAGTTGATATTCATGCAATTTTGATAAAATAGTAGCCCCAAATCCTTAAATGGTTGAAAACCATCATTTTGTTTTCCTGAATCATAAACAGAAATGTTGCATAAGAATACAAATGAAAAAGATTATTCTTATTCTATGTAGTTGGCATTGCCCATTCTCTTTACTAAAAAAATATTTCCATCTATAATGTGTGTTGCTTTCATTGGGAGGCTTCATGATTTTAGTTGCTAGATATTTACATCTTGGTTTTTGCAGTTTTCTAGTGTGATGCCTTGGAGTATGAGGCTTCTGCTTATTTTCTCTGCTACAGTGATGCTGAGTGCCTTTTATTGATCTACCCTTAATGATACTATAGATAACATATCATTGTATGATTTGATTGGTTGTGATTTGGATCCCCAAGACCCTTTTTCAATGACTCATGTTCGACAATACTATTCTATGATCAGTCACTAAATATTGCAAGAGTAACTACTAAAAAAGATTTCCCTAAGATATAAAGGACATATTGCTACTATTGAGTAAGGGATGTTTTGGCTGAGTGGGATGAAACAATTTGAACTATGGTCATAATATTTTCACTAATTTGTTGTATGTAGAACCATCTGCACCATAAAATCTAAATGTTGTTTTCGATCTACTGATTTGATCGGATACTCCTTTAAAAAACTATGACTTATGACATTTACTTATAGATGGGTTTCAATGTTCGAGTTCATATGTATATGGTTGGAATTTCTCTCATCGGGATTGGTATTGGGAAGAGAAGGGTTTTTTAATGCATTATATATGTCGATACACAGTTGAGTATAGGGGTATCATAGTAAAATGTGTTTGGATGTTTTTGTTAACAATCTATGTTGAGTATGTCAAGCAGTGAGCTTGTTTTAACAGAGGACCATGAGTTAATAAAAGGACTGAATTGTGCATATACAAGGATATTTATGCTACTTGAAACTACCATAGACTCTATTGCTACATGTTTTTTTTTCAGAAATTATATAAGAGTAAAGGTTTTGGGGCTTCTTTTCTAACTTGTGCTTCATGGTGAAATTATTTTTGACAATATATGTTGCAAGGTTCTAAATTACTTGATCCCATATGAAAACCATTAAACCTTTTGGATTGAAATCTGACAAGAGAATTGAGATCTGAATACTAAGAAATATTGTTGTTTTTCTCTGCTTGGGAAATCAAGAGTAACCACATAAGTTTTAATGGATCCCCCAGGGAAATTTTCACAGATCTTGAGTTGGGTTCCCATATTTGACAGAAAAAACAGAGGACCATACTTAGTATGATGATTGGTGGTTTTCAGCATTTGGCTGTATACATTTGGCCCAAAGATGAAATTGGTCCATAGTTTTTTCAGAAGCAGGAGATGGATCTATCATTGAAATCAAAAAATGTTAATTTTGAGTCTAGTATAGCTACATTGTTGAGCTATAAAGTCCTTAGATTTTGCAGTTGGGTGTTAATAATCATGAAGAGCAACAATTCATGTCAATGGATCAGCAGTTCTTCAGGAAGAGCTCGAAGGATATTAGAGGATATGGTGGCATGCATGATTTGGGTTATCTTGCTACTTGATTGGATTATGGACCTTCTTCACCACCTGTGTCATAACAAGTCAATGGATATTTGAGGAAAGATTTTTTATTTCCTTTCACTTTGTGGCATGATTTCGACATCTTCACCTTTTAGAATATAGTAAAATATTTTTCTTATTATAGATTTTCCTTGGAAAAGAATTATTGAGAGTTAGGTGCAAATGCACAATGTTGTGTAGCATTAGTGTGATAAATATGGGATAGTGCAAAGCATAGTTTTGAAGATTAGTCTAAGTTGACTCGTACCTAATCAACTCAGTCAAGTTGATTGTTGGTTGAACGGCTAATTTTTGGTTCAATGGACAGAAGGTCTTGCAGGCACAAATACCAAAGGGAAAAATGGAGCCCATCATGGGGTACTCTTTGTAATTCTCCACCATTGCTACCTTTCCTCAAACTCCTCTCCAACCTCAATATCAGTGCTAGTAGTAGCATGACAAACAACACTACGCTTAGCAGAACTAGAAGAACGTGTTTTCCAAACTACACGAGAACTACTTCCCTCACGAGTCACCATGTGCCATGCTTGGTCTCGGTGGTTCTCTTCCTTCTACTCTTGGTTCAATTACCATATCTTCATTGGAACCAACACTTCGAACTCCACTAGACAATGATTCACCATTTTGTAGTAGTGATTCGCCATTTGTACTGGTGATTCGCCATGATTTTACAGGATAATATAATCTCGTGAGAGATTCGCCAAAAAATTATATATACATATTATATTATTAATAAAATCGCCTTCCATTTTTCCTATGTATCCATGAGATTACGCCTATTTTATGTATATATAAATTTAGAGAGTTCTTAAGGTATCACAAGATCACAGTAACTATGCACAAGCTCTTGGGAAGGCCTAGAAGATCTAGGCTCGCAAGTCATCATCTGATATATTAATATTAACCACTCCCGAAGATAATCTTACGACATTGGATGAACTTGGTTGAATATTTACGGAATACAATCACCTTTCTCCATTTTGATTTTCACGTGCTTGTCCTTAGGTGCCAATTTTGTATGGTCACTACTATCTAAAATAGATTTTCAAGGCCTTCCATGCCGCATGTGGATTCACCTTTCCATGTAGACTACTGAAAATGTGATTTTGAGCTCCCTGCAATAAGATCCTCCTCACCTTTGTAGCCATATTTTCTAAACATCGAAAGAGAGGTGTTTCTTTGCTACGGGCTTGGAATGTCATTAAAATGAATTCATTCAACTTTCGACATATCCAGAACTACCCACTCACAGTACCTTTCTTTCCAAGAAAATATAATTAGAAGTACCTCTAGTGAATATTCCAATATTAAGCCATTAAAATCCATGTTTATCGACATACTTTTAATTAATATTTTTGAAGATTAAGTTGCTATTCGCTTAAAAACTCAATTTGTTCTCAGGTATACTGATTTCCTCCTCTCTGATACAATGTAGAAATTATACAAACAATATGTATGCAATGGATTAAATACGATCATGTGATATACTAAATAAATATGTTGAATCCTTCTACAAATTAATTACGGAAAATAAACATGATCGCGAATAACACCAAGTAAAATAAAAAGAAAATCAATCCAAAGCATAAATATTTTTCACTGGGAAATATTACTATAAAATAAATACTATATTCTGGTGTATGTTCACTAAGGAATGAAACAATTACAATGCACTCTTCCCACAAGAGAGTCTCACGCACTCTCGCTTTTCTCACAACGGTGCGGACAAAATCGATCGACATTGGGAAATTTTAAGACTTTTCTCAACCTACATTTCTGCCTGACTTATGTGGAATGAAAGTCGATTTTTTGCGGGGAATTTCAGCCTTCCAAAACTACAAAATTATCATGGGAAATCCTATGTGTGTTTTGATAATAATACGGTAATAGTTGTATCCCTTTAACTTCTATCTCAATCGGGTTGTAATGGCTCTCAAAAAGAAAAAAAAATTCTGTATAGATACCTCCTTTATAAGTATTTCGTTTTGTTATACAATGAAGTTATTAACTCTACATATAAAAGTCATTTGCGTTTCAATTCGATGTGTTCTATCCCCATTACTAAAAAATAAGGGAAATTCCAGTTCTACAATTTTGTTTTATTTGATCTCTTGAATTAAGCACTACCTTAATTTTATTTGTTTTCATACCTTAATATTGGTAACCATTTTATCTCTTTACCTTTCTATCTACTTATATATATACATAGATCCTCTAATTACATATATATTAGTGACCCTGACCAAATTCTTCTCAACCATTAATCATTTGATTCTACCATTTTATGTCATGAACTTATACTTTGAGGAATTATAAGATCTTTTATAGAATTTCTATTTTTACCTCTATAAAATAAGATAGGGTCTTATCCCTAATACAATTACTTTTATATATTTTGAACTACGTTCCACTACCATTAATGCTATCCTTGAATTGAGTTATGGTTGCTTTGATTCTAATTATGCCTCAACTAGGCCATCGCTGCCTTAGTAGTGTTGCACCATCTTTCGAGAAATCTCCTTTCTCGTGACTTATTACACAATCTTCTATCGATTTGTTAAGGTGATTGACAGGACGTTGGTCTTGATAAATTTTCAAGTACAACTCTTTAAGTTCATTCCTACTATTTGGCGATTTGCCTTGTTTTGAATATACGGTGGGTACGACCTCTTGGTCTTACTTGTACGTCATCTGTGTGACCTGTACGGTTTATTTAATGTGTCGGTTGGAATTGCCAAATGGTAAGTTACTATGGGATTTCAACAATTTTTCTTGGGTTCCGAATACATCTAACAGGTCCACTCTTACTCTCAAAATATTCCACCACGTAGACGGTGGGGATATGTAAGGCTATTTAGGGTTTTCAACTCGTATATGATGTGGTATTCTTGGTTTCAACCTCATTTTCCATCCCCCATTTTCGAGTTCCTGAGAAAGAAAATCCCTGCCCTTACGCGAGCCTCACCATGGAATTAACCCACAAGAATTTTTCTCATACAAGCTGTGGGATTTTCCTGGTAATTATCTCACTTTTGATCTGTTAATTTGATTTCATTTGGTGATAGAAGTAGGTTCGATTTGTTACCATACGTCGGGCTGGATAGAACAATTTTTTATCTTGGTTTCTAATTTCATTTCATTCTGTATAGAGTTTTAATGGTAGAAAAGCCTACATTGATAGCTAGTTTGTCTCATTATGTGAGGAGTTACCCATTTATATCATGAATAGCATGGATTGGTAAGATTACGAATCTAAGTATTTTTCGTTTTCTTCTTCAAATTGTTTCGATTCTTCTTGGAAAATGAATTAGTGGTTTAATGCTATGTTTTTTTTCTTGAGAAGATAAAAAAATACATACAACAATTTTCCCTTGTTCTTGATAGCATGTTTAGGTTGTATCCTCATTTCTCATCCTCCCGAAATCCCTAAATTTTTGTCTTATTTCGTCTTACGCCTTTGAAAGTCCATTAGTTTGTGGAATGAACACTTCCGACCATCGAGTTTTTTCACCTTGTTTAATTACATCGATTATATTTTAAATTGGGTTCATGGTCCAATCTGAGTTTCTTGTTCATTTCCAAGTATGTTTCTCATTTTTTGCTAAATTTTTATTTTACGGTTTAGCTCGGTTCATAAAACACATAAGTGGAACTCATATTGAACAAACCATGTTTACCATAAATGTACATACCAATGGCTATGACTAGTTCACCAAGCCATAAGGTTCTCTCTCCTTGGCTCACCTGACGGAAGACCTTGAATCCCAGGTGGTAGACCACTTTTGGTCTGTCACAGAAGCTTATTTAAGTTGTGCTTTTAATCTGTTCCCCAAATTCTCGTCCAAAAATTTAAGGTACTTTCTTCCTACTTTGTAACCTCTCCCTCATGTAGGTAATTCGTGTCTTTCCACTTGCTAAACTTTTCTTCCTCTTCCCAATTTCATATACTCTTCATTGTGGAAATTAGATGTTTATCTTAAATCTAATTTTGTTAAGATTCCCTTCAAGGTTTTCTCGAAGGTGTGAGAAAGTCTTTCTCTCTTATCCATATCCTCATGGATTTAGGTTTGAGATCTCAATTCTCAATCTAGTCATTGCATATGAATTTGCCTGCTTTTATTTTATTAATTAAAAAAAATAACATAAGTCCACACATTAATTCTCCATTGGGGTATGCTTGTGGACTATTCAAATGTCGGTTAAAAAAGCATAGAAACTAGAGGTGTTTGCATATTGCTACTTCAAGTACAAACACGTCATGGTGTTGACCAAATAATTTATCTAGTTCTTCCATGTAACGATGATGGATATTTTCCATCATCTCGGCTTCTCCTTCCCAAGTAGCACTCTTGGGTGGTAAAGTGCCTCCATTGCACTTTTAATCGAGCCTTTATTTGGTTTTGAAGTTTAATTTCTTCCCCGCTCTAAGATTTGAGGCGGCTGCGGAAGAATTCCCCTTTAGGTCCACGAATCACATTTCAATCAATAACGTGGCCAAACATCATGTATATATTTTTTTAACAAAGAAACATGGAAACACATCATAGACTTGCTTAATATGAAGGTAAGTCAATGTATATGTGTGACCTCACTCTTTCAGCTTACTTAAAATAGTCCACAATATCATGGAGCTAATTTTTCACAACTACAGGTATGTAAATTCCTCTTCTTAGGCTTAATCCTGGAATATGCAGTCACCCATGAACTCTCGATGAACTCTACTTTTGTTTTCCTTGTTTTTTCTATCCTGGGCTATTTTGATGTTCTTGAATGTTGTTTTGCAACTTTTTCCATTGCATTGCAAAGCCTGCGGTGCAAGTACTAATTTATGTTCGAGTTGACTCCAAATTAAAGGTGTAGCACTTCCTACCATAAAAAAGTGCTTCAAACGGAATCATCTTTATAAGTTTGGTAGAAGTTTGTTGTTATGGAAAAATTCTACTAATGTAATAGCACTTCATTGGTTGGCTATCCATCACATACATTCTTAACATGTCTTCGGAGAAATTTGGTTTGTTGTTCAGTTTGTCCATTCGTTTAGGGATGATAAGCAGTACTAATGTTTAGTTTTGGTGCCATGCTTTCAAATAAGCTACTCTGACAGTGAACTTCGTGTCTCTGTTTAAAATGATCATTTTGAGACATACGACCTTACAATCTCTTTTCGTAAACACATTTGCTACTTCGTTGTTCCAAAAGTGGATTGAATGAGTATGGTAAGCAACCTTATTCAAGGTATACCACCACCATTACTAAATCATGCTGATATTTAGTTCTTGACTAACTTGATGATAAAATCCCAACAAACAGTTTACCATTTCTATTTGAAGATGGGTAAAGGATTTAACAACATTTGGATGTTGATGGCATTTCAATTTCACTTGTTGACATTAGTTCTTGTACGGAAAAGTAACACTACATCCTTTTTCATCTGACCAAATTGATTCTTTTTCAAAACTATGAGTAGTTTTTGATATCCGGTGTCTAGAATAACGCTTCTTGTAGGTAATCTAAATTTCCTTCTTTAAAGAGTCGACCCAAAGGATGTAGAATATCTCTATAGAAAATCAATCCCTTTGGATTTCATATGGTCCTTTCATTTCTTTTTTCATCATTGAAGTTTGATGTTTTTCATAAGTTTTGATCTTGATCACACACCTTTGAACTTGATCCTTCTAAGTCAAGGGTGCTTTTTCCTCCCAATGTTACTTGTTCTTTGGGTATGCTTAAAGAGCATACACCGTTTTGTTTTCTTTTCCCTTGATATGTTTTATTTCTCAAGCTACTCGGAAAAAGGCAATGTCTCGCTTGTCTGGCATTTAAGTCTGGGTGAGTGAAGAAATATTTTAAGCATATGATCGATCGACAGAAAAAAATTTATTTTCCTAGAAGATAGAGTATATGCACATCTTAAAAATTATGTATTATGACCTAACTCAAGATGTACTGATATAATTCTTGTTCATGTTTCTTAAGTTTTAGATTCTTAGTATAGCAGAGAAATTACTCATAACACTCTAATCCTTAAAATATGTATACTGACGTGATTAGGATCGATAATCTTCGAGAATAGGTGCTATGGTAAGTTTCGTTCTAATTGTTGACTATTTTGTCATTTTTAGTCCATTTTCAAATTTTGTTCCTTTCTTTGCAATGAAGTTGCTAGGATAGGCGCAAAACAAAAATATTTCTGAGCACTTCTATGTGGAATGCTGCAACTTTCAGAGTAAATGATCTTATAGGTACATCAGTGGGTACATACCCATTCTATTTTGATTGCCTTTATCTTTTCAGGGTCTACATCCAACCCTTGTTCTAAAATTATGTTTCCTAAGTATTAATTTATCATGAAAAACTCATTGCTAAATTTAGCATACAACTAATTTTCCCCATGAGGTTTGCAGGGACAATTTTTAGGTGTTCTTTATGCTGTTGCTTTTTGGACGAATTAAATGTCATCAATAAATACTAACTACAAAACTTATCTAAGGCGCTATTCAAGACACTATTCATTAGAACACATAAAAGTGGAAGGAGCATTTGTCGATCCAAATGGTAGGACAATATACATTCTGGTGGCCATGCACAGTTGCGAATGTTGTCTTGTTGATGTCTGTTTAATCCTTAAATGATGGTAACTTGGGTCCTTAAATCAATGTGGAAAACATTATTTCCCCTCCTAACAGTACGAAGAGATAATCTGTTAAAGGTAATGAATATCGGCACACGATTGTCAATTTGTTTAATTGATAGTAGCAATACAAATTAAGGTTGTCTTGTCCTTCTTTTCACAAATAGCACCCGGTGGTCCCTAGGGGTACACGGTCTGATGTAACCCTACTGACATCCCGAGAAACATTGGTAGTTTCATTTTTAACTCCATTAATTCAAGGTGCTCATTACGTACCGGGGCTCTAGAAGCGAGTTGATCCATGTGCTTACGTCCCAAGTTGAAAAATCGATTTCCCTCTTGGGGAAGATGAGGAATTTCATCCAGGAATAATTATTTAAATTCTCTTATCAACACAGTAATGTCTATAATTTTTCTCTTGTTTGTTGTTTAACTCTTCTACATGTGCTACGCCTGGCAAAACCTTTTAGCAATTATTTTCAATTGAAGAAGTGAGATACATGCCTCGCGGATATGGGTTTAGGTTTTCTTTGGTGTTACTAGTTTTCCTCATATTAATGCGATGTAAAGTTTGTATAAACAATTCATCATAGCTTTACGGTTTTCTATCGGTCCATCTATCGGTATATCACGAACCTAATGGCAGAATATTTAAATTTAATTACTGTTTGATATTATCCTCAAATTCATGGTATTTGAGTAACTATAGATTATCTTTCTTTTTATGTGATGGCTAACTAAGCAACAGAATGTTGTAGGCTTTTTTTTTTTAATTTACATTTTCTAACATTTGAGGGCTAATAACTCAGATACTGGATCTATTAGCTGACACAAAGTGCTCAGCAATCTTACCTTCATTTAAACCATAGTATCTTGATGTTACTGTTACGTTTTCTAGGAAGCACTGATTGTCAGTATTCTTGCTATGTCATCAACTTTATAATTCCTCTCTTTCAGCACTTGTACGGAGTACGAATCTTGTGATGTTAGTCTCAATAAATAAGGTTCTCCACAACTTCAACACTTCAACAGCTCCCTCATTTTAACAGTCCTTGTGTATTGTTTCCATTCATTGGTTTCGTATAATTTGGCAAATTAAACAGTTTGTTTTCTTCATTTTGTTAAATTTCTTTCTCTGGTGGTTCCTACCAAAATTATTCAAATAATTTGATTTTTTTGTTTTGTTACAAAAATTCACTTTTGTTTTGACAAATTCTTTCCTTGTTCACTCCTTCCTTTGAATTTTTTGGTAACACAATTGGGCTTTCCGCGCCATCATCCATTGTTTTTGGGTTATCAAATTATATCTTTTCTTTATAAACGGTAGGGAAACGTTTAGGAACATTTGTACCTTTGCCTTCTCTTCGCTAATGTAAGGTACATAGCCGTAATAGATTTGTAACTTAGTTGCAACAATCAGTCATAGTCGTCGATGGGTCATGGAACTCCCGCACGCTTGTCATCATGGCAACATTCATTGCAATATCGATTTTTAAACTTGACTTGATCACTCTGAGTCACCATTTTCTCATCAATGGCATGAACCATCTTTGTTTCTTCCCACCACAGGGGTAGCCTTGCACGGAGCATTAAATAGTCGGTCTAGCTCTAAGTTACTTTTGTATTATAGCTTGGAAAGTACTTTATCATATTTGACCATGTGACATCTTCTTCTTTCTCTCCATCATGGGAGGGGTTTAATTTTAGAATTCACCACCGTAATTCCTTCTTTTGTTTTAGAATTGTTGTCTAAATGTGTCATCTTCCTGCGGGTCTTCACGAGATATTGACCTTCCTTTTCTCCTTCACTACAAAGACCTTCCCCTTCTTGTTTTGTTCGTGAAATCAACTCTCACTTCTTCATTCTGTACTCACTACTAAAGATAGCCTTTCATGACTCTTAGTTTATTGCCCATTTCAAATTTGCATTCTATGCAACATGGCCATCAACGGGCATTTGGATCTAATGTGTTTTTCCATCACCCTTATTCACATCGTACGTCACTCTGAGTCATGGTTTCTCATTTGTATCTTCCCGGTAGTAATTCATAATACATAATTTCCAACATTAGGTAAGTTTTAATTTTTTCATAAAAATTTCAGCGAGAATATATTTTCTAGTGGGCACATAATTTGCCTACTTATATATACCTCAAATTTTTTTTTTTTCTACTTATATATACCTCCTTTATAAGTATTTCATCATTATACATTGAAATTATAACTCTACATCTAAAATTCATTTCGTTACAATTCGATGTTTTCTATCCCATTATAAAATTAAAAATTCTGTTATTACCAATTTTATTTGTTGATCTCTTGACTTAAAACTTCTACCTAATTTTATTTTTTTCCTTCTATAATAGTGGCTTAACACTGTCTCCTTTACCTTTCTATCCTACTTGTATATATACATAAGATTCATAATTATATATATATATATATATATATATATATATTATTGTTGTTGTAAGTTGTTCTTAACCATTAATCATTGATTCTACCATTTTTTTATATCACGAACTTGTACTTTGAGAAGTTATAGTCCTTTACAGAATTTTGATTTCTGCCTCTATAAACTAAGATAGGGTCTTGTCCTTAATATGATTATATATTTTGAATTACGTTCCACTACCATTAATGTTCTCATACAGAATTGAGTTATGATTTGGCTTTGATTCTAATTGTACCTCAACTAGCCCATTGTGTAATGGTATTGCAGCATCTTTCGAAAATTTCCTTTCTGTAAAGCTTATTACAAAAATATTCTGTCAATTCGTAAGGTGATTCAACAAGGTGTAATGTGGCATAAATTTTCAAGTACAACTCATTAAGTTTGTTCCCTTATTATTTATGTCATGACCTTTGAATATCCCAAATTGGGTACGACCTCTTAAACACTTGCCGTCGTCTACCATGTATTACTGTATATGGTTTATTTAATGTGTCTGTTGAGCATGGAAAATGGCTGGATTACTACAGGATTTACAATCTTTCTTTGGTTCTGAATACATCTCATGTGAATCCCTCTCTTGCTCTCAGATCTTTCACCACGTGGACCATGGAATGTAAGTATCTTTAGGGTTTTCAAATTGTGTGTGATGTGGTATTCTTGGTTTTAACTTCTCATTTGTCATCCCCCATTTCAGGGGTTTCCGGAGAAAATCCCTACCCTTACTCACCAGGGAAAGGAAATGTTAAGGATAAATGATTTTGAAGAAATTTAAAAAATTGGTAGTCTCACTAGTCCCTAATATGCAAACTATAAAATGTTTATTTATTTATTTATAGTCTGTTCAAATTTATAATGATATTATATAGATTGTCTATATATTAGCGATTTAAGGTAAAATAATTTTATATTGTAAAATTTGGGCAAATCATTTTATAAAAAAATGGAAATTGGAAAATCTTTTTTGGAAAAACCATAGGTAAGCCCACCTCCTAATATTAGCCTAAAATTTTCCATGCTTCATGAGCACTCACTGTAGAATTAACATGAAATTTTTTCTGACACGACTGAGGATTTTTCCATGGTAATTATCTCTGTTTTGATCTATTAATTCGATTTCATTTTGTTGACTCACAAAACTGGTTCAGTTTATTACCATACATTGAACTGGATAGAACCAATTTTTGATGTTGCTTTTCTAATTTCTTGTTTTGTTTCTATTATGGAGGTTTTGATGGCAGCAAAGCCCTTAGTGATAACCTAGTCGTCTCATTGTAACAAAATTTACCCATTTCTATCATAGATAGCATGGATTGGTAGGTTCTACTTCTATTTCTTTTTCGTTTTATTATTCATTGTTTTGATTATACAAAAAATGAATTCGTGGTTCGATAAATATATTTTCTGGAAGATAAGAAATGCATACAATAATTTTCCTTGTTTACTGATATGGAATTTATATTTGTATACCCTCGTTCTCATCTTCTATAATCCCTAAATGTTTGTCTTATTTTCGTCTTAATTCTTTGAGAGAGTCCATTCTGAATTTGTGGAATGAACGCCCAAACCCATCGAGAGTTTTTCACTACACGTTTAATTACATCAGTTATATTTTAAATTGGGATTTCGTGGTAAATCCAGTTTCTTCATTATACCAATTCCATATATTTCTGAAATAATTGTGCAAAAATATAAAATTTATCTGTAGTAATTTGTAAGTACTTGGTTCCAGTACTGTACGTACTCATATCATTGAAAAGAATTCACTAGCTCCAATGAAATAACAACATTTACGTTCTTGTATTGGTGAGGTAATCACAATTCTTTTCCAATTATTTATACCTTCACATTTCTGTTTCATTTTATATTTCTGAAATTTGACAGTAGCTTGAAAAAATTTTGGTTACAAGTGAAGTCTGATTTCAGAGGGAATTTTCTCCAAATAACGTTTCTCAAACTGAGTTTTCCTTCCTTCTTATTATATATATAACTCATTGTTTATTCAAAATTATAATGATTTATCTATTAACATACAGATATTATAACCCTCTTTATGTCTCTTCCAACACGGTACACTACACATAGTGATTATGATCTGAATTTAATTTCGACTCACAATACTCTGACTGGTCAGTATGTCGATTTTCTAGAATGTCTTCTCTTCGATGATTCCACCTTCCCAATTTTTCAGTGCTGTGGAATATTGATTAGTTCATATATTTAGGCTACTATGTAGAAGAGATAATTCCATTTAATTTTCTTTCCTGAAGCTTAGTTTGTGCTTATAAACGCGTAAAGCTCTTCTCAGGACTGTGTGGACATTCGATAAAATGTTGATTCATAATTATGTGCATAATTCAGTATCACTGCTACCTCGGTACGAATTGCATGGGGTATTTTCTGTTGATATATATATATATATACATATATATATATATATTTACTTCTCGCTTACTTCCATGGGACCTTATAATGATTCTTTAAAGTTCCTTTCAGTTTCGCTATTTCTAAGAGCTTTAGATTTGGTACTGGGATTTGCATTTCTAAGTGTGAAGCAACTAATATGCAATCCCATACAAAATGAAACTATAGATAACTGTTATTAATTTTGATTTCCTTCGGTTGTTGATTTCTGTCATTACATAATTGTCAATAATAGGTGATTATTTTCTATGGCTTTTTAATATACATATAAATTAGAATATTTCTTTTAGGTTTAACTTTAAAGATGCAATATATTGTTTCAAATATCTATTCGAATGATGAACCAGCACAACTTCACTAGATTAGCATTCGCTCTACATGGAATTTCAATTTTCAACAATCTATTTTGTGGTTAATTTCATATACATGGTAGAAATAGATATAAAAATATCAAACTTGAATAATATTTTCTAGTACACGCTTTTGTTCTATACTCATAATTTTATTAGCTTAAAATTAAAACAACAACAAATATGGGAGTTCAGCATACAACAATTTCATTTAAGTGTTTTTGTGAGAAATATTTAAATGTATTGCTACTTCATTCATTTAAATAACATTTACATGTGTTACTAGGCAAAATATCTTCGATTAGAATTACTAACCGCACATTTAATTGTGTCTGATTTACAGCTCTGCGGGAGTTGGATTAACCAGATTTATGTCAGTATGTAACACCTCACATTCATTTTCAATCAATACTATCTTTAAGTGTATTAAATGTTAGGTGGTATACATATATAACCCCAACATTATTTAAGTCACTTGGGGTTATATTATTATAGTCTTTTCTCTTTGAGTAAATCTAGAATTGATGTTGTTTTACAATTATTATTAACAATATCTTCTTACGACTATACATTTATAACATTGTACCTTTATTAATATAACAAGGGCCTATCTCAAGGTGTTCGTTAAATGGTTTTCTATTTGCCTTTCAGTATTAATACCTTGCTCAACCTTTTTATACATGAACTTAATATATCCATTTAGATATTTGAGAGTCTCTAACCTAAGACAATTTAGTTTAATTATTAGAATATAAATATCAAAATCCATTAACCTAATTGCATATATGTGATTCTGTTACATATGGTTTAACATAAAATGGCTCATCACAATTTCATAGTCACTCTTGTACGTTGATACCTGTATTTACATTCCAACATGTCAATTGCTCAAAGTGTTTCCATATTGCCTTATTAGTTGCATGGGTTTCGACCGTGTATCTACCTCACATCAAGATTGTTGGTATTACATATGTTACATTGAATCTCCTGTCATCGATTCCATTTTAATTCCCATAGTACGATGCAGTCTTAATAAATTTTGATCAATTCATTCTTCATTTGGGATTTGCTCTTGATTCATTTTCACATTATTTTATTGATTATGTGGTTTGAACGTTGCGGTACTTTGGCCGTGGTAAAACATTAAATTTTATGGATGCGTTGAGATGGAGGCGTATTCTTAGATCAACGTTAAAACTTATCGTTGTTTTATTATTATGCCCAAACGGGTATTTTCCTCCGAATCTCACCATCTGAATGGTAGGGATACGTAAGTTGGGCATAACGTTCCTATTTATTTCATAGGTTTTCTGCTAAGCTTCATTTTTTTCATGTCTGGCTCTGGGCCTACGAAAAGTTTACGCCAGGGCCTTCCTTGGACATAATAGTTGCTGCCCTCACACCTCTTCTGTTTCCAAGGGTTTCGCCATCGAACTATTTTGTTTTGTTGCTTCTGTGTAGCACGAATGAGCAAATTATAAACCTCTCTCGGGTGGTCCATGTGCCTTTGACTTATGTATGAAGTTTGTTGTTATACATATATTTTTCGTTGATGAATGTATTATGCACATATTTCGTTGAACTTATGTGCTAGATGGTATGACAATTTTAAATGATTAGGTACCTGTACATACGAGTTTAATTTTGTTCGCTGGTTATCACGTCTTAGGGTGTTGTTCTCTTCGAACCTCTGCGTGAGTTCTCCTTCTTACAAGCACACATAATCTTTCTTCGTTGCTTTGTTGTTTTTTTACGGTAAGAGATTAATTTTGTGACTAGTCAATGAGTTTTATTACTCACCCCTGCGGCTTACGTTTCGTAGTGAAACATATTCACAGGGGTTTCGCCTTTCCTTGAGGGTATTAGATTTACTGAAAATCTGGGTTAATTCAATTCAAACGAGTTCAGTAGTTCTTCCTTTTCTTTGTATTCGATGATTGAGGTTTTACCATCTTGGTTTGTCTTTATGTAGGTATACACATCATGACGCTCTCCATGTTCTCCATCTTGATATTTCAGTCAACACTACCAGGGATTCGTCCTTAACGTTACTGTTAATTTTCTCTAAGTTGGTACTGCGTTGTCATCAGAAGCATAAGCCGTTCTCATGGATGGATACAAATCTTCGGTTTGTGGAGTAGTTTGTCTTATAAAGAAAGTGGGATTCGATTTATTCATATACGTCCACCTTTTATTTTTAAGAAGATATGTGTTTATGTAATTTGTGGTTCTTGGTGTGTAATATCACTGAGAACATTTTACAGTTTATTTTGTCCATACTATGGGCTAAGGTATTCTCAGAATTTAACTAGTACTCTAAGCGGTATTGAGTCTTGTGTTTTCTCTTCCTTCTTTTTTATCTGGAAGCTTAGGTTGTATATACTTGTTCTATGGGCCGAGATAATGGAGTTTACTTATCTTGCGGCATATTCACAAACTTCTAACCCTATATTGTTGTTAATTAAATATTGTGGTTTTAGGTGTATCAAATTTAATTAATTATTTCATTTTTATCGAGTTCAAAACCAAATAAGAAGACTAATAGTACTTGTGTTGGGATCGTAGTTTTATTCATTACTGTTTTAACTTTTGTCTCCTTTTTCTGTCAGGATTTAAATCATTTCTTTTATAGTACCTATATTATGTTCTTTATAATACAAAATAGAGAATGTTTTCAAGGATATATATGTTTTTTTATATATACATACATGAGATGAGAATAGCATCATCTTGGTTATCCCCTATTATAAAAATGTTTATGTTGGCTCTATGTTTCCTCCTTTCTTGTTATCTCTATGGTAAACTTTTGTATACAATTCTGTTGGAACAGAAATTTTCCATATTTGCCAATGAATAATATAAGTCTCTACTTTACAGGTATTAATACTCCCATAATAATTTCACATGAATAGTGTTTATTCTTGAATAGTTTAACATGTTCATACATTAAAGGGAAAAAGTATTCTTTTACATCTCATTCTAGTTTTTATAATTTTTACATAGCAGTAGTGGGAAATTTTCTTCACCAAATAAAAAATCCACTTTATTTACTCAAAGTATTTTTAGTTCTCTTATCAGTTTTGGGGCGGTTTAACTTTCACCTTTAATTTTAGTCTGAGCATAGTTGGACTCCTTCATGATATAATCGAAAGTTTAGTATTGTTATGGTCGTTCAATAAAACCAATAAACTCACTCAGGTTTAACTTACATTATAATTACACCAACTCTTTTCTTAAGTATGTACAACATTTCTATATACATGCATGTACATATCTAAAGTATAAACTTATTACGGTTTCAAGAGTTATTACATGAACTAGTTTAATTTTTTTCTTACGTTGAGGCACTATTTATTCTGAACAAGATTAAAGTTACACTAGCTGTTCTGGGAATCATTTATACTATCCCGGATTTAAACCATCTAATGTTTTAAGTGCAGTTGTAGGTGTTCGTAGTATTCATTCCTACTATAGTACGAAGCTTAAAAATTATTTCTTCTATTCAACTCGGTTAAAAGTAAGAAATCTCATAACACATTAATTAAACTTAGCATAACCCATACCACACTTTTCATGAAGCTGTCTAACGGGATCTAATTTAATCATTAATGAAACTTGTGTGCATACCACTTATTGATGATCAATCCTCCCAACTTAGAGTTCTTTTATCTGAGAACTCACTTGGGGCTTGAATCCTCCCAAAACGAGATGAACCCCAATCTTTTTACGGAGTAGCTTATTTAAGCTTATACACCCCCAAATATTGTTTCTAATTTTCGTCCCGAATTACAAGATGCTTTTATTCTTGTTTGTCTAGGCTTCCCTTGTTTGGGACTTTAAAGTCGCTTTACCTTTTCGAGCTTTTTACCTCTTCCTAGCTACTCTCCACATCATTGGGGGGAAATTTAGATTTTCCTCAAAAATCTAAATTAGAAATAAATTATTTCAAGGTTTTTTGAAATATTTTTGGGGAAAATCTTAGCCTCTTTCCATACCTCATGGATTTGTGATGATCTCAAAAATCTCATTTGAAGTAATCACACCCTTTGAATTATTTTATTTATTTTTCATAATTAAATAATTAATTACATTCACACAATAATTATCCATTGGGGTCCACTCCCCTTTCGTGATTCAAATGTCTAACTGAAATTCAACATAAAACTAGGGGGTGTTACATATTTCCCCCTACGAAAAGCAAACACCGTCCTCGGTGTGTTAGTCAACTAAACACTAAGAGTTAATTTTGAAACATAGATATGGATATTTCTCCATCATATCAGGCTTATCTTTCCCTGATGATAGCTTGCTTGACGATAAAGTGCTTCCCGCTGCACCTTTTACTCGATAGCTACTATTCGTGTTCTCAATTCACTTTCTTCTTTCGCTCCAATATTTGAGAGCCTGGCTACGAGAAGAACTCCCCTTACTAGTTCCACATACAACTCATTCCAATCAACAATGTGAGAAGCATCATGTACATATATTTTTAATAATGAGCATATTACACATCATGCATATTTAACATGGGGTGGTAAGACCCAGCTTATAAGCCACTGTGGTCCCACCCTTTCTAACACCTCAAAAATGGCCACAATATCTAAAGGAGCAGATTTTGCACAACTTCTGACATAAAGTGTGCTCTTTTTGGGCTTAATATGCAAATACACATGAGTCACCTACTTTGAACTCCCGGTGCACTCTTTTCTTATCGGCATAGATACGGCTGATCTTGTGCTTTGTCTTGATATTTCTTGTGCTCCATTTTATTTTGACAATCCTTTCCATTTCTTGCAAAGTATCGAGGTCAACACTAGCTTATCTTCCGGGTCGACTCGAACTTAAAGGAGTTACAACACTTTCTCCCGTAGAGTGCTTCAACATGGGACTCATTTTGATGGAGGATTGATAAATGTTGTTATTATAAGAAAATTCAACTAGAATGCAAGTAGTACTTCTCCACTTTGATGGCCTATCCATCACATACATTCTCAACATATCCTCCAAAATCTGATTCGTTCTCTCTGTTTGACCATTCGGTTTCGAGGGTGCAGTGAGTGGTACTAAAATTAAATTTTGTACCTTACATACCCCCTCAAATACATCCTTTCTAAGCGCTATATGAAAACTTAACATCTCTGATACGAAATAATCATCTTTGGGACCCCATGTAGCCTTGCTATTTATGGAATACATTTGCTTCTTAGAGTTGTCCAAGATAGTATATTTCAGCACGGTATGAAGTGTCGTGACTTTTGTTAAAAGTGTCCTACTACCATCACTAAGTCATCGTTTGGTACTGGTTTCTAGGTAACCCTGGTTTATAAAATCCGCAACATAGTGTCCCATTTCAATTCTGCGAATTGGCAAGGGATTTAGAAAGACACGATTTGGATGCTTGATGTTCAACTTTGACTAGTTGACAATTCCATGCTCCTAGCATAAATAGTCTGCTACATCTCTTTTCATTCTTTGGACATTCTTTTCTTAGAAATTTGTTAATCATTTTCTGCAGTATCTTTAGATATGTCCTGCCTGAATATGGCTATTTGTGAGTATTCATCTAGAAATCTCTTTTTTAAAGACTCTACCTTGAGGGATATATAATACTGTTTTTGTGTAGAGTCAACCCCTTTTGGTTTTGAGTGTATGTCGACCATTTCTTTCTTTAGCATGGTCACTTGTAGATGTCTCATAGATTGGGATCTTGATGTTGCTACCTTTTCTCACTAGTTCTTCTAAGTCAAAACTTAGCCACTACTCCCAATCTTGCTTATGTTTTCAGCAAAGCATTCTGTAGCCTTAAGGCATCAAGCAATTTTGTTTTCTTTTCCCCTTGATCGTGTTTTATGTCGATATCAAAATTCACTTGAGACTGACGACGCAGCTTTATTTCGACATCATTTGCAGTAGTACATTTGAAAAAAAATAAAGATACTTGAGAATAATATGATCGGTCATTAATTTAAATTTTTTTCAAAGAAAGATAGTGTCGCCACATCTTCGAAAGGCATGAATTACTAGTTCGGCCCAGATTCCCGAGATCATATACATGTGTAGTCTCTGTTCATGCATGTTAAGTTTCTAGTAGACTCATATGCGATAACAGAATTTTCTTGTAATAGAACTCCTCCCAATCCCTCTCAACATGCATCCATACACACAACAAACTCTTTGTCGGGATCTGAAATTTTCGGTATAGGGGGTTGTAGTAAGTTTTAATTTTAGTTGTTCAAAAGCCATTACAGCATTTTTCGATCCACTCAAATTTGGTGCCTTTCCTACGTAGTGAAGTTATGGGATATGCTATTGCATAATCCTTCCACAAACCTTACGATAATAACCAACAATTCCCATAAATGACCTCAACGCTAAAACATCGATCGGCGCCCATCCATTCTCTAATAGCCTTTATTTTCTCAGGGTGAACAACCAATCCTTGTTCGAAATAATATGCCCCAAGTATTGAATCTTGTCTTTATAAAATTCACATTTCTTTGAACAGCATATAATTGGTTTTCTTTCAAAGTTTGCAAAACTATCCTTAAATGTTCTTGGTGCTCTTCCACACTTTACGAATAGACTAGAATATTGTCTATGAACACTAGTACAAATTTACTAGAATATTCTAGACTAGAATATCTTCTATGAGCAGCTTTTCATTAAGCACGTAAAAGTGGAAAGGGAATTTGTCAATTGAAGGGTAGGACTACAAATTTGTAGTGACCATGCCTGGTTCGAAAAAGGCTGTTTCTTGATGTCTGTTCCTTAATTAGAGTTGGTGATAACGAGTCGCATCAATTTTAGAAAATACTAAATCCCTCTCACTAATCAAAAAAGGTCGTATAATGCAGGGCAATGGATACCTATTTTTGATTGTCCAACTTATTCGATTGACGGTGAGTGATACACATTCTAAAGGTTCCATCCTTCTTTTCCACGGCTGACAGCATTTGCTCCCCGAGGAGATACACTTTCAGTCGGATGTAAACTTTATCCGAGAAATTCTTGCAACTGTATTTTCTGGTCCATGAGTTCGGGGGGCTCATCCCAGATGAGGCTCTAGAGACGGGGGGATTTCTCTAGGCACCAAATCGTCCAGAAATTCAATCTCTCTTTTGAAGGTGAGGAATCTCATTTGGAAAAAACTTTAAAGTCTCTCACCAGCACGGAAAAGTGTCTAACGGGTTTTCTTTGGGTGGGCTGTCCTAATTCTTGACATGCTCATCATATACTTGATATCCTTTTCTAGCTGTTATTTTTTAATTGCAAAGGTTGATATTTGTCTTCTGATTGGTTTTGGTTTTTTCTTTGAAGTATAAAGGGTCTCCCTCCTCGTCACATGCAACACAAGTTTTATCCTAATAGTTCATCATAGCCTTTCTCTTTTCTAAGCCATTCCCTTCCTATCATCAAATCATATGAGCCCTAAGGACATAATGTTTAAATTTAATTTGATCTGAAAATCATTTAATTTAATTGCTATTTAAGGGAGTAACTTATGAGTTACTTTTCACTTGGTGGCGGTCACTAGCTGGACCAACTGAGATCACATAAATATTTTTCCAAGTTTAAGATTTCATTTCTCTACAACTTGTGGACTAATGTAACTCAAAGAAGCACCGGGATCAATTAAAATTGTAGCAGTTGGTTAGCAATCTTGCCCTCCATCTCAAGCATAGTAGGTTGGTGTTCTTCTTGTCGGTTCTCCAATTTGCCTTGATAATTGGTATATTGATTGCTATATCATTCATGTGGTAGCTTCTCGATCTCTCATAATCATCTGAATATTTTGGTGTCGACGGTCCTCAACGAGATGAGGTTCTCGACACCCCCAACATTTCAAAGGTTCCCACATTTTGACTAATCCTTCCTTCTTATTTTCCCCATCTATTTGTTTTGAACCAACTTGGGGTGACTGACTTTGCTTGGGTTTGTTAAATTTCTTCTGCTTGATGATCCTACCAAGAGTTCTTCCAAGTAATGGGTTTTTGTTTCTTCCCTTTGAATTCCACCTTGTTTACCCGGCTCTTTCCACATTTCACTATTTCCTTTAAGTTGTTGGTAGCATAATTTAGCTTTCTCCTTGCCTTCATCCATAGTTTCTACGGATTATCGAACTCTATTTTCTCCTTGTACACCATGAGTGAAGCAGTTCAAAAAATATTTGTATCTTGCCTTCTCTTCACGAATATAAGAAACATATCTTAACATATTTGTGAACTGGTGACAAACTTATCTATGGTGAATATCCCAATGCGAGTTCATGGAACTCCTTTGCTTTATCATCATAATAACGTTCGTTCAAATACCGGTTTTTAAATTTGACTTGGAAATCTTCCCAAGTCACTATTTTCATCAATGGCATGAACCATTTTTGTCTCCTCCCACCACAAGGTAGCCTTACTATTCTGGCCTTCAGATTGCTCATACTCATAGACCTAGAAATACTTAATCATAATCATGACCATTCCTCAACATCTTCCTCCTTCTCAGCATCATAGGAGGGAGGTTTAATTTTCGGAATTCACCACGTAATTCCTTCTTACATTTGAGGCGGTGTCTAGTAGTGTCATCTTCCTCGAGAATCATCGAGAACTTGCCTTTCCTCCTCTTTCCCAGAACCTTCACCTTCTTGGTACATTCGTGAGCTCAATTCTCTTATCGACTTTCTGCTCCTCCTTTGACTAATGCGACTGTCATTCTAGCTTCTTAGCTCGGCCATTTCCCGTTGCGGCTTGTGCAACATAGCCATCAAAGACATTGGGATCTAACGTGTTATCTCACTCACCCGAGATCAACATAAATTTCATCTCCTTCAGCCATTAACTTTTTAGTTCCGGTACCAGCATACACTAAACAAAACAACATTAGTAACAAATTTTTTCCCAAAATTCGTTATACGATGGAAACTGCTCTTTTGATTTTTTCAAACATGGGCTCTAATACCATTTGTAACACCTCCAAATTCCATCATTCAATAATATCTTCCTGATGTATTAAATGTTGAGTAGGTATACATCTGTAACAACATATTCAATGATTTAGGTTATATTATTCTATTCGAGCCTATTTTGAAGTAAATGCGGAATTGTTGTTTTACAATTATCATTAACAATATCTTATTGACTATACATCTATAACCCATTAACACCTTTATTAATATAACAAGGCCTATCTCAAAGGTATTTAATTAAATGGTTTTCTATTTTCACTTTGATTTGTTAATACCTTGCTAAACCTTTTTATACATGAACTTAATATATCCATTAGATATTTGAGGAGTCTCTAACTCCAATTGTTTAATTTTCCTCTATTCGATATAAATATAGAATCCATTAACATCATTGCATATATGTGATTCTATTACCATATGGTTTAACTTTCAAATGTGACTCGATCACGCGATTTCATAGTCGCACTCTTATAACACGTTGATAACTATATTTGTATACATTTAACATATTGATTGTATACGAAGTCTAACTTACATATGGCCTTATGGTTGCACGGGTTTCAAATTAATGTATCTACCTCACATCAAGATTGCTTTGTGTGTACGTATTTTACATTGAGATCTCTATGCGTCAATTCCATTTTAATTCTCGTAGTACCACGCGAGTCTTAATAAAATTTGTTTAGTCTCATTCTTCGTCGATTTACACTCCAATTCATTTCAAATTATTTTATTGATTATGTGGTTTCGAGGCATTCTAATACTTTAGCATCGTCACCCATTAAATTTTATGGATCGTTGAGATGGACGTCTTCTCGGATCGACGATAAAACTTATCGTTGTTCTATTGTATACCCCAACTTGGGTACGCCTCCTCTAGATCTCGCCAACTAGATGGTGAGGATCGGTTAGGGTTTGGGCGTAAGCGAGCATTATTTATTTCATATTTTCTTTCTTGAGCTTCATTTTATTTCATTTCATCTCGGCTCTGGAACCTCGAAGGTTCCCCCTTTGAGCCTTTTACGGGCACGATGGTTAGCCTCTTTTCTTTGTTTCCAAGGGTTTCAACATTGAACCTCTCTATTTTTGTTTTCTTCTGTGTATACGAATGGAGATGGAAATTCCTCTTTGAACCTCTCGGAGTATTGGTCCACTTACCACTTTTACTTATGCTTAGCAAGTTTATTGTTATACATATATTTTTTAGTTGATGAATGTATTATGCCTCCTTTCGTTGAAATTATATGTGCTCAATCATTATGAAAATTTTATTGGTCCGATACTGTACATACAAAAGTTTCGTTTTGTTCATATTTATCACGTCTTATGGTGTTGAAGCTATCCCCGAATCTCAGTGAGTTCTCCTTCTTACGGACACACATAAATCGGTATTCATTACTTTGTTATTTTTCTGTTGTGAGAGATTAATTTGTATTTGGTCAATGATTTTATTACTCACCCCTGCGGCTTACGTTTGTGAGTGAAACATATTCACGCCGAGGTTTATGGCCTTAGTCGAGGTACTCGGATTTCAAAAAACTCTCGTTTTAATTCAATTCGAACCCGGTTCAATGAATTTATTATACTATTCGTATTCGATGATTGGGGTTTACCCCTGGTTTCGTTTTTTGTAGGTACTCCCATCCTTGAGCACTCTCCATGTTCTCCATCTTGATATTTCAATCAATGCCACTAGATTAGTCCCTTAACGTTACTATTAATTTTCTCTTGGGTTGGTACTCTATTATCATCCAAAAACTCGTCGTTCTCATGGATGGAAGCAAATATTGAGTTTATGGATTAGTTTGTCTTACTCGACAATCGGATTCGATTTATTCATATAAATTGCCCCTTTTTCTTTTTAAAGAGCTATGTCACTATGTAATTTATGATTTCTTAGTGTGTAATATCACGAACATTTACACGATTTATTTTTTCATATATAGACTGCGGAGTATTCTCAAAATTAACCGGTACTCTAGCTGGTATTGAGTCACTTCATTAATTTTGTTTCTCTTCTAGCCTTTTTATCTAGAGCTTTTCAGTTTGTATATACTTGTTCTATGCACAAGATAATGGAGTTTACTTATCTTGCAGCATATTCACAAACTTCGGTACATATTGTTGTTAATTAAATATTCTAGTTCACAGTGTATCGAATTTAATTATTTATTTCATTTTTATCGAGTTCAAAACCAAATAAGAAGACTAATAGTACTTGTGTTGAGATCATAGTTTTATTCCACGGCCATACATTTTTAACTCTGTCTCCCTTTTCTGTCAAGATTTTAAATCATTTCTTTCATAGTACCTATATTATGTTCTTTGTAATACAAAATTGATAATTTTTTTCTAGGATATATATATATTTTATATATACATACATGGAGACGAGAATAACATCATCTTGGTTATCCCCTATTATAAAAATGTTTATGTTGGCTCTATGTTTCCTCCTTTACGTATCTCTCTGGTAAAATTTTGTACACAATTCTTGTTGGAATTAAAATTTTCCACATATTCTAACGAATAATATAAGTCTCTACTTCACAGAGTAGTAATACTCCCACATAATCATTTCACATGAATAGTGTTGTTACTAAATAGTTTAACATGTTCATACATTAAAGGGTAGAAGTATTCTTTTACATGCGATTGTTTGGTTTTTATAATTTTTACATAGTAGTAGTAGGAAATTTTCTTTGTAGGAAATAAAAATCTACTTTATTTACTTAAATTATTATAATTCTCTTAGAATTAGTTTTGAGTAATTTAGCTTTCACCTTTAATTTTATTCTAAGCACGGTTGAATCCTTCATAATACGAGTAGAGAAAGTTTAGTATTGTTATGGTCATTCAATAAAACAATAAATTTTCCGGGTTTAACACATTGTAATTACCAACTCTTCTCTTAGTACGCACAACATTTCTGTATACATGCATGTACATATCTAAAGTATAAACATTAGGTTCCCAAGGGTTACTACATGAACTAGTTTTTTTTCTTTTCTTTTCGAGGCATTATTTATTACATATGGCAGATTAAAGTTACACTAACTATTTTGAGAATCATTTATACTATCCCCAGATTTAAACCATCTAATGGTTTAGGAATTAAGTTGAAATTTTTCCTACTATTCATTCCTAATGTCTGAAGCTTAGGAGAATTATTTCTTCTATTCAACCTGTTATTAAAAAGTAAATTTCATAACTTACATTAATTGAACTTAGCATAACCCATACACAACTTTTGATGAGTTGCTCCCAACATCATCTAATTTAATCATTGTTAAAACTAATTATTGCATACCATACGCTGATGACAATCCTCCCAACCTTAGAGTTCTTTTATCCTGAACTCACTCGCAGTGACATCCTCTCCCGAGCAGAGACCAACCCCAGTACGTGCAGGTTGCTATTTAACCTTATACTCCCAAAAAATCTGTTTCTAGTCTATATCAAATTATAGGATACTTTATTCTGTTCTAGGCTTCCTTTCTTGAGAATTTAAAGCCACTTTCTACATTTCTAGTTTTTTACCTCTTCCCAGCCTCTGTCCTATCATTAGGGAAATTTAGATTTTTCCTCAAAAATCTGAATTAAATAAATTCTTTCAAGGTTTTTTAGAAAGATTTTTTGGGGAAAATCTTAGCCTCTTTACATACCTCATGGATTTGGCAAGTGATCTCAAAAATCTCCACACACATTTGGTCAATCTACTGCTTGAATTATTTTTATTTATTGTTCATAATTAAATAGTGGTTACATTCACACAATAATTATCCATTTAGGTTCCACTCCCCTTTGTCTGCAGTTCAAATGTATAATTTGAAAACATAAAACTAGAGGGGTGTTACATATTCCACCTACGAAAGCAAACACCGTCCTCGGTGTTAACAACTAACTACTAGAGTTCATTTTGAAAATAGATATGGATATTTTTCCATCATCTCATATTCTCTTTCCCATGTAGCTTCTTGGCGATAAGTGCTTCCTTTGCCACTTTTACTTTGATCTTGTTTCGTTTCTTAATTCAATTTCTTCGCTCAATATTTGGAAGCGGCTCTCGAAGAACTCCCCTTCTAATTCCACTTGTATCACATTCCAATCAACAATATCGAAGCATCATGTACATATCTTTTTAATAACGAAACATGAAACGGATCCTTGAACTTTAACATGGGGTGGTAAGGCAAGCTTATAAGCCCTTTGGTCCCACCCTTTCTAACACCTCAAAAGGCCCACAATATCTAGGAGCCAATTTTTCACAACTTCCGGCTATAAAGTGTGCTCTTTTTGGGCTTAATATGCAAATACACATGATCACCCACTTTGAACTCTCAGTGCACTCTTTTCTTATTAGCATAGATTTTTTGTCAATCTTGTGTTGTCTTGATATTTCTACGTATTTATTTGACAATCCTTTCCATTTCTTGAAAAGTACTCTGGCCCCAATAATGGGTTATCTTAGCTTGGATCCAACTTAAGGACTACGACACTTTCTCGGGTAAAGTGCTTCAAATGGACTCATTTGATGGATGATTGATATTTGTTATAATAGAAAATTCAACTAAATGCAAGTAGTCTTCCCACTTTGATGGCACATCCATCACATACATTCGAAGACATATCCTCCAAAATACGATTTGTTCTCTCTGTTTGACCATCGAGTACGAGGTGATAAAGCGATATTAAATTCAATTTTGTGCTCATACCCCCCAAACGGCCGTTCAAAGAGCGATTTGTGAACTTGGCATTTCTCTCTGAAATAATCATCTTTGGGACCCCATGTAGCCTTACTATTTCTTTTAGGAATACATACGCTACTTGGGCTATCCCAAAAGCCGTTTTACGGGTATAAAGTGTGAAAATTTGTTAAGTGTCACCTGACCATCCAAGTCATCTTTGGTACTTTTTTACGGGTAAATCGGTTATGAAATCTATGGAAAAAATGTCCCATTTCCATTACGCAATTGCGAGAGGATTTAAACGACAGAATTTGGATGTTGATGTTCAACTTTGACTAGTTCATTCCATGCGCCTAGCTAAATAGTCTACTACATCTCTTTTCATTCCTAGCCAAAACAATTTCTTTGTGAGGGTTGTAATCATTTCGATATCAAGATGTATCCTGAATATGGCTATTTATGATATTCATCTAGGATCTCTTTTTTGAAGACTCTACATTGGGGATATACAATCTTGTTTTTATGGTAGATCAACCCTTTTTGGTTTTAGTGTATTCAACAATTTATTTCTTCGGAGTACTATACTTGTAGATTCTCATAGATTGGATCTTGATCTCTTACCTTTTTAACTAGTTCTTCTAAGTCAAAACTAGCACTACTCCCAATTCTACGATGTTTTGGCAAGCATTCTGCTTAAGCATCGACAATTTTATTTTCTTTCCCCTTGATATGTTTTATGTTCATATCAAATTCACCTCAGAGAAAAATACAACCATCGGCAATCGAGCATTCAAATATGTTTGAGAAAAGAAATACTTGAGACTAATATGATCTTGTCATTAATTTAATTTTTTTCCAAGAAGATAGTGTCACCACATCTTCAAGGCATGAATTACGTGACCAAATCCATATCATATACATTGTAGTTAAATTTCATGTTTCTCAAGTTTCCTAGACTCATATGCAATAACAAAATTTTCTTATGAGAACTCCTCCCAATCTCTCTCTACATGCATCCATACACACAACAAACTCTTTGTCGGGATTTTGCAATTTTACGAATTATAGGAAGTTGTAGTAAGTTTTAATTTTAGTTGTTCAAAACTATTTTGGCATTTTTGAGTCCACTCAAATTTGGTGCCTTTCCATTGTAGTGAGATTATGGGATATGCTATTGCAGAATATTTCCACAAACCTTCGATCAAAAATTCAATATCTCTTTTGGGGGAAGGTGAGGAATATCATCACGGAAAAACTTCTTTAAAGTCTCTCACCTTTGGAAAAGTGTCTAGCGGAGTTTTTCTTCGGTGGGCAATCTAATTCTTCAACATGCACATCATATACTTGATATCCTTTTCTAGTTGTTGTTCTTTTTAATTTATGAGCTGATATTTGTCTTACGAGAGATTGGTTTTGGTTTTCTTTTGAGTAAAATGGTCTCCCCTCCTCGTCTATGCAATGCGATTTTTTATCCCAACGAGTTCATCATAACCTTTCTCTTTCTTGATCCCTTCCTATCAATGAAATCATATGAGCCGAAGGACGAATGTTTAAATTACTTAAATACTGAAAATCATTTAATTTAATTTTTGTTGAGGTAACTTATTAGTTACTTTTAGGCAGTGCAGGTGGCTAACTTGACCAACCAAAACGCTGAAATTTTTCGAGTTTAAGATTGCATTTCTCTACAACTTGTGGACCAATGTAACTCAAAGCACACGGATTAATTAAAGCTGTAATAGGCTGGTCAGCAATCTTACCTTCCATCTCAACCATAGTAGGTTGGTGTTACCTTGTAGGTTCTCCAGGTTACTTGTGATAGTGGGTATATTCCTTTCTATATCATTCATTGTGGTAGCTTCTCGATCTCTCATAATCATTTGAATATTTTGATGTCGATAGTCCTCAGCCAGGATGAGGTTCTCACCACAGCCAACATTTGAGTTCCGCATTTGTTGCTCCTTCATTCTTATTTTCCACTGTCTATTTTTTGAACCAACTTGGGATGAGCATTTTGAATTTCCTTGGGTTTGTTATATTTCGCCCGTGATGATCCCTACAAAAGTTATTGAAGTAAGCTAGTTTCTATTTCTTCCCTTTGAATTCCCCCATGTTTACCTAGCTCTTTCCATGTTTACTCTTTCTTTAAACTATTGGTAGCATAATCTAGCTTTTATGACCGCTTCATCCATAGTTTTTGGATTATCGAAATCTATTTTCGCCTTGTACAGGAGGAAAGCAGGTTCAAAAATCTTTGTACGTTTGCCTTCTCTTCACGAATATAAGGAAAATATCTTAAACAGTTGTGAACTTGGTGACAAACTCATCTATGTTAAAGCAGTCTCCATCACGAGTTATTGAACTCCTTTGCTTTATCATCCAAGCAACGTTCGTTCAAAATATGGTTTAAATTTGACTTGGAAATCTTCCCAAGTCAACATTTCTCATCGATAGCAGAAAAGTGTCATCTCCTCCCACCTTAGGGTAGCCTTACCTGCAATGGTAGGAACTAGTCTGGCCTTCTAGATTTCTCTCTCTCATAGACCTAGAAATAATTAATCATATTCAGCAACCATGCCTCAACATCTTCCTCCTCCTCCCCCCATCATAGGAGGGAGGTTTAATTTTAAATTCACCTTGTAATTCCTTCTTCTGTTTAGTGATGTCTAGTAGTGTCATCTTCCTCATAATCATCGAACTTGCCTTTCGCCTCTTTCCAGAACCTTCACCTTCTTGGCTATTCCAGTAGTCCAGGTTCTCTTATAAGCTTTTTTCGGCTCCTCAGCTGTGACGGCACATCGTGCAGCCAGTAGCTCGGCCATTTCCCATTGTAACCTATGCAACATAGTCATCGAAGGAGCATTGGGATCACGGCATGTTATCGCCATCACCGGATCAACATAATTTCATTTCCTTCGAAGCCATTAACTTTTCGTTCCGGTACCAGCACATGCACTAAACAAAACAACACTCCCATTAACATAAAAATGTTTCCCAAAATTAAGATATACGGTGAGCACAAAAGCATTTGATTTTCAAACATGAGCTCACGATACACCATTGTAACACCTCCACATTCAATTTTTTTCAATCAATAATATCTTCCACGATGTATTAAATGTTCGATAGGTATACATCATGTTAACATGTTCATATTCCGGGTTATATTATTCTATTCACACGCCTATTTTGAAGTAAATGCGGAATTCCCTCTTGTTTCTACAATTATCATTAACAATATATTCTTGATTATACATTTATAACCCATTAACACCTTTATTAATATATAGGCCTATCTCAAGGTATTTAATTAAATGATGGTTTTCTATTTGCACTTTGATTTGTTAATAACTTGCTCAACCTTTTGCCATGAACTTAATATATCCATTAGATATTTGAGGAGTCTCTAACTCCAATTGTTTAATTTTCCTCTATTCGATATAAATATCGAATCCATTAACATCATTGCATATATGTGATTCTATTACCATATGGTTTACCTTTCAAATGTAACTCGATCATAATTTCATAGTCGCACTCTTACAACACGTTGATACCTATGTGTATACATTTAACATATTAATTATATACAAAGTCTAACTTATATATGGCCTTATGGTTGCACGGGTTTCAACTTAATGTATCTACCTCACATCAAGATTGCTTTAAGTGTACGTATTTTACATTGAGGTCTCTATACGTCAATTCCATTTAATTCCCGTAGTACCACGCAGTCTTAATAAATTTTGATCGGTGGCATTCTTCGTCGGGATTTACCTCCCGAGTTCATTTCAAATTTTTTTATTGATTATGTGGTTGTTGAGGACATTACGGTACTTTAGGCGTCGTCGCCCATTAGAATTTATGGATCGTTGAGATGGACGTCTTCTCGGATCGATGTTAAAACTTATCATTGTTCTATTGTATACCCCAACTTAGAGTATGCCTCCTCCAGGATCTCACCATCTAGATGGTGAGGATCGGTGGGATTTGGCGTAAACATTGCTATTGGCCCCCATTTCACGGATTTTTCTTTGCGACCCCCGTTTGTTTCGTTTCATCTCGACTGCGGAACCTACGAAGGGTTTCCCCTTCGGGCCTTTATGGACACGATGGTTCCACCCTCGCACCTCTTTGTTTCCAAGGGTTTCGCCATCGAACCTCTCTGTTTCGTTTGCTTTACGTGTAGCACAAATGGAGACGAAATTACTGTACTATTCATATTCAATGATTGGGGTTTTACCCTTTGGTTTCATTTTTAGGTACTCCGAATCACGAGCGCTCTCCATGTTCTCCATCTTGATATTTTCAATCAATTCTGCAGTTGTCCCTTAACGTTACTATTAATTTGCTCTCGGGTTGGTACTCTATTATCATCCAAAAACTCATCGTTCTCATGGATGGAAGAAAATATTACGATTTATGGAGTAGTTTGTCTTACTCAAAGTCGATTCGATTTATTCATATAAATCGCCCCCTTTATTTTTAAGGAGCCTCGGAAGCTGTGTAATTTATGATTTCTTGGTGTGTAATATCACCGAACATTTGCATAGTCTATTTTGTCATATATAGACTACTTGTTCTCAAATTTAACTTGTTACTCCCTAAGCGGTATTGGGTCATTGTATTAATTTTTTTCTCTTCCCACCTTTTTTATCTAGAACTTCGCGGTTTGTATATACTTTTTCTGTGCGGGATAATGGAGGTTTACTTGTCTTGGCATATTCACAAACTTCGACCTATATTGTTGTTAATTAAATATTGTGGTTTTACGAGTGTATAGATTTAATTATTTATTTCACTTTTTATCGGTTAAACCAATCATAATGTGCCCATGTTGAGATCGTAGTTTTTATTCCACCCTTCTATTTTAACTCTGTCTCCTTTTAAGTCAGAGTTTGGATCATTTCTTTCATAGTACCTATGTATGTTCTTTGTAATACAAAATAGAGAATGTTTTTTCTAGGATATATATATATTTTTTATATATACATACATGGAGTAGAATAGCATCATCTTGGATTTATACCCTAAAATAAAAATGTTTATGTTGGCTCTATGTTTCCTCCTTCTTGTATTATCTCTCTAGTAAACTTTTGTATACAATTCATTGGAACAATATTTTCCATATTTTCCAATGAATAATAAAAGTCTCTACTTTATATTATTAATACTCCCACATAATCATTTTCACATGAATAGTGTTGTTACTTGAATATTTTAGCATGTTCATACATTAAAGGGAAGAAGTATTCTTTTACATCTCATTAAGTTTTTATAATATTTACATAGTAGTAGTGGGAAATTTTCTTCATAGGAAATAAAAATCCACTTTGGGTAGTTTAGCTTTCCTGCTTAATTTTACTCTAAGCACGGTTGACTCCTTCATGATAGAGTAAGAAAAGTTTAGTATTGTTATGGTCATTCAATAAAACAATATTTTCGTCAAGTTTAACTTACATTATAATTACACCAACTCTTCTCTTAGGAAGTGCACAAAATTCTGTATACATTCATGTACATATCTAAAGTATAAACTTATTACGGTTTCCAAGGGTTACTACATGAACTAATCTCTATTCGGGCACTATTTATTACGAAGCGAGATTAAAGTTACACTAAGCATTCTAGGGAATCATTTATACTATCCCCGAGATTCAAACCATCTAATGGTTTAGAATTCACAGTTGACATTTGTTCCCTAGTATTCATTCCTACTGTCTGAGAAGCTTAGGAGAATTATTTCTTCTATTGAGACTTCTGTTAAAAAAGTAAAGAATTTCATAACTCTGATAATTAAACTTAGCATAACCCACACCACACTTTTCATGTTGTCTAACACCATCTAGTTTAATCATTAATAAAATTGTGCATACCACTTCTATGATGACCAATCCTCCCAACCTTAGAGTTCTTTTTATCCACGAGAACTCACCGCGGTGAGATCCTCTAGAACAGACCAACCCGATTTGTTTTGGAGTAGCTTATTTAAGCTTATACTCCCAAAAGCCTATTTCTAATTGCAACGTCGAATTACGGGATGCTTTTATTCCTATTTGTCTAGGCTTCCCTTTTTTGGGACTTTAAGGCTGCTTTCTTCTTTTCCGGCTTTTTACCTCTTCCCATCTAATCTCCACATCATTGGGGGAAATTTAGATTTTTTCCTCAAAAAATCTAAATTAGAAATAAATTCTTTGAGTTTTTTGAAAGATTTTTGGGGAAAAATATTAGCCTCTTTCCATACCTCATGGATTTGGAAGGTGATCTCAAAAAATCTCATTTGGTCAATGCGAGCCCGAATTATTTGTTATTTTCATAATTAAATAATTAATTACATTCACACTGATAATTATCCATTGGGGTCCACTCGCTACCATTGCCGATTGGGAATGTCTAATTTGAAAACATAAAACTAGAGGTGTTACATACTCCCCCTCTAAAATCAACATAGTCCTCGGTGTTAACAACTAACTACTCGGTTAATTTTGAAAATAGATATGGATATTTTTCAATCATCTCAGCATCTCTTTCCCATGTAGCTTCTTCATCAGTAAAGTTCTTCCACTACACCTTTACTCTTTCTAATGTTCGGTTTCTCAATTCAATTTCTTCCCGCTCCAATATTTGAAGTGGCTCTGGAAGGAACTCCCCTTCTAGTTCCACCTGTATCACATTCCAATCAAGAATGTGAGAAGCTTCATGTACATATCATTTTAATATTGAAACATGAAACACATCGTGAAATTTAACATTGGGTGGTAAGGACAACTTATAAGCCACTGGTCCCACCCTTTCTAACACCTCAAAAGGCCCACAATATCTAGGAGCCAATTTTGCACAACTTCCAGCATAAAGTGTGCTCTTTTTGGGCTTAATACGCGAAATACACATGATCACCCCACTTTGAACTCTCGATGCACTCTCTTTCTCATCAAACGATAGCTCCGTCAATCTTGTGTTGTCTTGATATTTCTCTCAGTACTTTTGTTTGACAATCCTTTCCATTTCTTGCAAAGTATCAAGTCCCCAAATACTAGCTTATCTTCCGGTTGGACTCCAACTTAAAGAGTACGACACTTTCTCCTAGTAAAGTGCTTCAAATGGGACTCATCTTTGATGGAGGATTGATAGTTGTTATTATAGAGCGAAATTCAACTAAATGCGAGTAGTCTTCCCAACTTTGATGGCCTATCCATCACATACATTCTCGAGATATCCTCCAAAACTTTGATTTGTTCTCTCTTGTTTCGACCCATCCGATCGAGGGTGATAAGCGCGACTAAAATTCCGACTTTGTCACCCATACCCCAAAGACAGGATCCTTTCCAAAATGGTTGTGAACTTAGCGTCTCTATACGAAATAATCATCTTTGGGACTCCAGTGTAGCCTTACTATTTATTTTAGGAAATACATGTTGCATACCATCTGGTCGTCCCATACAGTAGGTTTTATCGAGGGTATAAAGTGTGCAACTTTTGTTAAAGTGTCTACTACCATACACTTGATGTCATCTGCTTGGTACATTTAGTCTAGGGTAACTCGATTATGAAATCTATGGGGGAAACAGTGTCCCATTTCCATTCTGAATACAGCAGGGATTTGATCACCGAGCCAGGCTTTGTGGATGCGATGTTCAACTCTGACTGAATTGACATTCCATGCGGCTAGCTCAAATAATCTCCGCTACATATATTTTCATTCCCTGGCCAAAACAATTTCTTTTTCTACTGGTCGTCAATAATCTTCTGATATCCCGGGATGTCCCGTATGAGGCCGTTTATGATATTCATCTAGGATTTCTCTTTTTCAAAGACTCTACATTCGGGATATACAACCTGCTATTGTAGATCAACCCTTTTTGAATTTTTGAGTGTATTCATACCATTTCTTTTCTTGACCATTTTCACTATGTAGAGTCTCATAGCTTGAATCTTGATCTGTCTACCTTTTTAACTAATTCTTCTACGTCAAAACTAGCACTACTCCCAATGCTATGCTTATGTTTTGGCAAACATTCTGCTCAAACGCATCGGCGATTTTGTTTCTCTTTCCCCTTTAATATGCTTTATGTCCATATCAAATTCACTCAGAAAAGACAACCATACGGCTTGTCGAGTATTCAAATATCAGCTTTGAAAAGAAAATACTTTGAGACTCCATATGATCTGATCATTAATTTAAACTTTTCTTTTCCCGAAACAGATAGTGTCGCCACATCTTCAAGGCATGAATGATCACTGAGTAGCCAATTCCAGGATCATATGCACTGTAATTCTCTGTTCATGAGTTTCTTAAGTTTTCCTAGACTCATAGTGTCTAATAATAGATTTTTCTTGTGATAGAACTCCTCCTATCCCCTCTCTACTAAATGCATTGTACACACAACAAACTCTTTGTCGTGATACGCAATTTTTCGAGTATAGGAAATTTTCGTAGTAAGTCTAATTTTAGTTGTTCAAAGAGCGTTTTGGCATTTTGATTACACTCAAATTTGGTGTCTTTCCTCTGTAGTGAAGTTATGGGATATGCTATTACAGAATATTTCCACAAACCTTCGATATTAACTTTTAATTCCCATAAATGACCTCCCACTTTGCTGAAACATCGGTCGACAGCCATTTTCTAATAGCCTTTATTTTCTGGGGTCAACGACCAATCCTTGTTGAAATAATATGCCCCAAGTATTGAATCTTGTCTTTATAAAATTCACATTGCTGAATTTGGCATATAATTGGTTTTCTTTTCAAAGTTTGCAAAACTATCCTTAAATGTTCTTGGTGCTCTTCCACACTTTTACGAGTAGACTAGAATATCGCCTATGAATGCTAGTACAAATTTATCTAAGTACTTGTTCAAAAACTTTGTCCATTAAGCACATAAAAGTGGCGAGGGAAATTTTTCAAAATTTGAAGGAGTAGGACTACAAATTTGTAGTGACCATACATGGTTCGAAAAGTTGTTTTACGAGGATGTCCTCTTCCTCAATTACGAGTTGGAGATAGCCGTCCTCGGATCAATTTTAGAAAACAGAAGCCCTCTCACACGATTAAAAGGTCGTATTCTAGGCAATGGATACCTATTTTTTGATTGTCAACTTATTCGGTTGACGGTAGTCAACACACATTCTAAGGAGTTCCATCCTTCTTTTCCCCGAGAACAACTGCAAGTTGCTCCGAGGAGATACACTTTCGGCTGGGATGTAACCATTATCCAACGATTCTTATATTTGCATTTTCAATTCCATGAGTTCGGGGGCTCATCCGATAGAGAGTTTGGAGGCAGGGGGTTTCTCCGGGCACGAATTGATCGAAAAACTTCTTTAAAGTCTCTCACCAACGGCAAAATTAATACAGTAGAGTTTTCTTCGGTGGGTACATCCTAATTCTTCAACATGCACACATCATATACTTGATATCATTTCAAGTTTGTTATTTTTAATTGTAGAGCTGATTTGTCTTACGAGAGATTGGTTTTGGTTTTTCCTTTGGTATAAAGGTCTCCCCCTCCTCTTCTATGCAATGCGAGTTTTATCCAACGGGTCATCATAGCCTTTCTCTTTTCTAACAGTCCATTCCCTATCTGACAAATCATATGAGCCTAAGGACATAATGTTTAAATTTACTTACATCTTTAAATCATTTAATTTAATTGTTGTTTGGGGTAACTTATGAGTTAGTTTTAGAAAAACTGGTGCAGTGGCTAACTTGACCAACCAACAACTGCCCGAAAATTTTCGGGTTTAAGATTGCATTTCTCCTCTAGTGTGGACTAATGTAGCTCAAAGAAGCACAGATCAATTAAAATTGTAATAGATTGGTCGAGAATCTTACCTTCCATATCAACCATAGCGACTTGGTGTTGCAGCATCGGTTCTCCAAGGCTGCGATAGTGGTCATATTTGCTTGCTATATCATTCACTATCGTAGCTTCTCTATCTCTCATAATCATACGAATATTTCGTGTCGAAAGTCCCTCAACGAGATGAGGTTCTCCACACCCCCAACATTTCAAAGGTTCTCGCATTTTATTGTACTCCTTCCTTCTTATTTTCCCCGTCTATTTTTTTTAACCAACTTGGGAGTAGGTAGTTTCACTTTCCTTGGGTTTGTTAAGTTTCTTGGTGATGATCCTACCAAAGTTCTTCCAAGTAAGTTGGTTTTATGTTTCTTAACATTAAATTCTCCCTTGTTTGCCAGTAGCTTTCCATGTTCACTCTTTCCTTTAAACTATTGGTAGCATAATCTAGCTTTTTCTCAGCTGCTTCATCCATATTTTTGGATTATCGAACTCTATTTTCTCCTTATACCCACGGAAAAACAGTTCAAAAATATTTGTACCTTTTCCCCTTCTCTTCACGAATATAAGGAACATATCTTATGATTTGTGAACTTGGTGACAAACTCATCTATGTTGAGCTATCCCAATCTGAGTTAGTAAATCCTTTTAACTTTATCATCATAATAACGTTCGTTCAAATAGTGGTTTTTAAATTTGACTTGGAAATATTCCCAGTCAACATTTTTTCATCAGTGGCATGAACCATTTTCGTCTCCTCCCACCACAAGGTAGCCTTACCACAGCGGTAGAGACCCTAGTTTGGCCTTGAGATTTCTCTCATACTCATAGACCTAGAAATACTTAATCATATTCAGCAGCCATGCCTCATCATCTTCCTCCTTCTCCCCATCATAGGAGGGAGGTTTAAAATTTCGAATTCACCACTGTAATTCCTTCTTCTGTTCCTCACGATGTCTGATAGTGTCATCTTCCTCAAAATCATCACGAGAACTTGCCTTTCCTCCTCTTTCGAGGAACCTTCACCTTCTTGGGCTGTTCCATGAGGCAAGTTCTCTTATCAACTTTACGCTCCTCACTAGCTAATGGCTGACTGTCATTCTAAACAACAGCTCAACCATTTCCGTTACGCTGTGAAACATAGCCATCAAAGCAGGCATTGGGATCACAGGTGTTATCTCCATCACTAGATCAACATAAATTTCATCCCCCTTAAGCCATTAACTTTTCGGTTCGACTTAGCACATGCACTAAACAAAACAACATCGATGTGAAAATTTTCCCAAAAATTAAGTTGCTCAGTGAGCACAACAACAACCTAGTTTTTCAAACATGGAGCTCACGATGCATTTGTAACACCTCCACATTCCAAATTATTTATTTTCAATCAATACTATCTTCTGATGTATTAAATATTGATAGGTATATGTCTCGGCCAATATGTTCAACCATTTCGGGTTATATTATTCTATTCTTGCCTATTTTGAAGTAAATGCGGAATTGATATTGTTTTACAATTATCATTAACAATAACTTCTTAACTATACATTTGTAACCCATTAACACCTTTATTAATATAACAAGGCCTATCTCAAGGTATTCAATTAAATGGTTTTCTATTTGCACTTTGATTTGTTAATACCTTGCTCAACCTTTTTATACATGAACTTAATATATTCATTAGATATTTGAGGAGTCTCTAACTCCAATAGTTTAATTTTCCTCTATTCGATATAAATATTGAATCCATTAACCTCATTGCATATATATGATCCTATTACCATATGTTTTAACTTTCAAATGTGACTCGATCACGATTTCATCGTCGCACTCTTATAACATATTTGATACCTATATGTGTATACATTTAATATTGATTGTATACGAAGTCTAACCCATATGGCCTTATGGTTGCACGGGTTTCAACTTAATGTATCTACCTCACATCAAGATTGCTTTGCATGTACATATTTTAGATTGAGATCTTTGTATGCATCAATTCCATTTTAATTCTAGTAGTACCACACCAAAGTCTTAATAAATTTTGATCAGTCTCATTCTTCGTCGGGATTTACACTCAGTTCATTTCACATTATTTTATTGATTATATGTGGTTTTTCGAGAGACATTTTGGTACTTTTCCATCGTCGCCCATTAAATTTTATGGATCGTTGAGATGGACGTCTTCTCAGATCGACGTTAAAACTTATCGTTGTTCTATTGTATACCCCAACATGGAGTACACCTCCTCGGATCTAAGCCATGCGGATGGTGAGGATCGGTTAGTGTTTGGGCATAAAAATTGCTATTTATTTCACGGATTTTTCTTTCTTTTGACTTCATTTTTGTTTCGTTTCATCTCGGCTCTAGAAACTATGAAGGTTTCCCCCTTCGATCCTTTATGGACACGACGGTTCTGCCCTCGCACCTCTTTGTTTCAAGAGGTTTCGTACATCGAACCTCTCACATTTTAATTTTGCTTCTGTGCTTACGAATGGAGATGAAAATTCTATTGAACCTCTCGAGTGTTAAGTGCTTACCACTTTGACTTATGTATGAAGTTTATTGTTATACATATATTTTTCATTGATGAATGTATTATGCCTCCTTTCGTTGAACTTATACGTGCTTAGTCGTATGAAAATTTTATTCTTTCGATGCTGTGCATCTGATTTCATTTTATTCATGGTTATCCGTCTTGGGAACATTTGAAGCTATCCGAACCTCTCGTGAGTTCTCCTTCTTACGAAACACATAAATCACTATTCGTTACTTGTTATTCTTTACGGCGAGATTAATTTGTGGTAGTGTGAGTTTTATTACTCACCCCTTTAGCTTACGTTTCGCAGTGGAAACATATTCACGTAAGGGTTTATGCCCTTTGTTCAAGGTATTCGAATTTCACAAACTCTCGTTTAATTCAATTCGAACCTAATTCAATAGTTCTTTGTACTATTCATATTCGATGATTGGGTTTTTACCCTTTGGTTTACGTTTTTGTAGGTACTCCAGTCACTAAAGCGCTCTCCATGTTGTCCATCTGCGGATATTTCAATCAACACTACGGGATTCGTCTCTTAACATTACTATTAATTTTCTCTCGGTTGGTCTTGTTTTATTATCCGAGAAACTCATCGTTCCAATGGATGGAAGGAAATATTTAGTTTATGGAGTAGTTTGTCTTCGATGAGCGGATTTGATTTATTCATATAAATCACCCCATTTTTATTTTAAAGAAGTACGTAGCCTTGTGTAATTTATGATTTCTTAGTGTGTAATATCACGAACATTTACACGGTTATTTTGTCATATATAGATTCTAGAGTATTCTCAAATTTAACCAGTACTCCTAATTGGTATTGAGTCAGCACGTATTATTTTTTCTCTTCTGCCTTTTTATCTAGAGCTTCGCAGTTTGCATATACTTGTTCTATGTGCGGGATAATGGAGTTTACTTGTCTTGTATATTCACAAAATTATGACCCTATATTGTTGTTAACTAAATATTGTACTTTCCGGTGTATCGAATTTTTATTTATAGGAAATAAAAATCCCTTTATTCTCAGGTATTTTACTTCTCTTAGCATCATTTTTAAGGCCAGTTTAGCTTCCGTGCTAATTTTAGTATGAGCATTTTGACTCCTTCATGATACGGTAGAAAAGTTAATATTATTTATGGTCATTCAATAAAACAATAAACTCTTCGGAGTTTGCAACTTACATTATAATTACACCAACTCTTCTCTTAAGTTTGCACAACATTTTTGTATACATGCATGTACATATCTAAAGTATAAACTTATTACAGTTTCCAAGCATTACTACATGAACTAGTTTATACATTCGGGCACTATTTATTACGAAGTATATTAAATTTACACTAGCGTATAGGGAATCATTTATAATATCCCCGAGATTTAAACCATCTAATGGTTTAGAGATTACAGTTGACGGTGTTCCCTAGTAATCATTCCTACTACAATGTCTGACTTAGGAGAATTATTTCTTCTATTCAACTCTATTAAAAAAGTAAGGAAATTTCATAACACGGTAATTAAACCTTAACCCATACCACACTTTTCATGACTATCTAACGACATCTAATTTAATCATTAATAAAACTTGTGTGCATACCACTTTTTGTGATGACCAATCCTCCCAATAGTAGATTTCTTTTATCCACGAACTCACCGCGAAAGTGAGATCCTCTCCCGAGCAGACCAACCCCAATATGTTACGGATTAGCTTATTTAAACATACTCCCCAAAGCACGATTTATAATTAAGTCGATATTACACGATGCTTTTTATTCCTGTTTGTCTAGGCTTCCTTTTTTTGGGACTTTAAAGCCGCTTTTCTTGCTTTTGAGCATTTTACCTCTTCCCAACTACTCTCACATCATTGGGGAAATTTAGATTTTTCCTCAAAAATCTAAATTATAAATAAATTCTTTCAAGGTTTTTTGAAAGATTTTGGGGAAAATCTTAGCCTCTTTCCATACCTCATGGATTTGGCAGAGTGATCTCTAATATCTCATTTGGTCATAAATGCACTGAATTATTTTATTTATTTTTCATAATTAAATAATTAATTAAATTCACACCATACTTATCCATTAGGGGTCCACTCCCCTTTGGGATGTAAATTCAAATGTCTAACTTGAAAACATAGAAACTAGGGGGTGTTACATATTCCCCCTACGAGAAAACACCATCCTCGATGTGTTATACAACTAACTTCTCTGAGTTCATTTAAAAATAAATATGGGATATTTTTCCATCATTTCGGCTTCTCTTTCCCATAGTATGCTTCTTGCGGTAAAGTGCTTCCACTGCACTTTTACTCTATGCTACTTTAGTCGTTTGTTTCTCAATTCAATTTCTTCTCTTCCAATATTTGAAGCGGCTGCGGAAGGAACTCCCCTACTGGTTCCACATGTATCACATTCCAATCAACAATGTGAGAAGCATCATGCACATATATTTTTAATAATGAAACATGAAACACATCATGAACTTTAACATGAGGGTGGTAGAGGCCGACTTATAAAGCCATGTGGTCCCACCCTTTCTAACACTTCAAAAAGGCGCACGATATCTAGGAGCAATTTTGCACAACTTCGGCATAAAGTGTGCTCTTTTTGGCTTAATACGCAAATACACATGATCACCCTACTTTGAACTCTCAGTGTCACTCTTTTCTTATCGGCTGTAGCTTTTCTGTCGATCTTGTGTTTGTCTTGATATTTCTCGTGTGTTGTTTAACAATCCTTTCCATTTCTTGTAGAGTATCACGTCTCAGCCCACTTTAACTTATCTTCGGGTTGGCTCCAACTTAAAGGAGTACACACTTTCTTCCATAGAGTGCCTCAAATGGACTCATTTTTATGGAAGATTGATAGTTGTTATTATAAGAAAATTCAACTAAATGTAAAGATAGTCTTCCCACTTTGATGGTCTATCCATCACATACATTCTCAACATATCCTCCAAAATTTGATTTGTTCTCTCTCTGTTTGACCATACGGTATCGAGGGTGATAAGCAGTACTAAAAATTCAATTTTAGTGCCCATACCCCCAAATAGACCCTTTCCAAAAGACAGTTGTGAACTTAAGCATCTCTATACGAAAATAATCATCTTTGGGAACCCCGTGTAGCCTTACTATTTCTTTCAGGAATACATTTGCTACTTGTGTTGTCCCAAAAGTGAGATTTTCATAGGGTATAGAAAGTGTGCGGCGTGTTAAAGTGTCTACCACCAGCCATCAACTGAGTCCATCTTTGGTACTTTGTTCAGGTAGCTCGGTTATAAAATCCCCATGGAAAATAGTGTCCCCATTTCCATTACTGCAATTGGCAAGGGTTTAGAAAGACATACGGATCTATGCGATGTTCAACTTTGACTAGTTGACATTCCATGCATCCCTAGTAATATAGACTTTGTCATCTCTTTTCATTCACAGCCAAAACAATTTCTTTTTTCAGAAATTTTGTAATAATTTTCTGATATCGAGATGTCCTGCGAATATGGGACATGTTTATGATATTCATCTAAGATCTCCCTTTTTTCAAAAGACTCTACATTGGGAATGTACAATATTTTTTTATAGAGATCAACCCCTTTTGGTTTTTTGAGTATATGTCTTTGTTTCTTTCTTCAACATGTCACTTTAGTAGATTCTCATAGATTTGGGATCTTGATGCTGCTACCCTTTTTACTAATTCTTCTAGTCAAAAACTAGTCACTACTCCCAATCTTGCTTTATGTTTTGGCAAGCATTTTTAGCTTAGGGCATCAACAATTTTTGTTTTTCTTTTCCCCTTGATATGTTTTATGTCCATATCAAATTCACTTGAGAGAGACGACCATTTAGCACATCGAGCATTCAAATCTTCTTGAGAAAATAGATACTTGAGACTAATATGATCTATCATTAATTTAAATTTTTTCGCAAGAAGATAGTGTCACCACGTCTTCAAGGCATGAATTATAGCAGCCAATTCTAGATCATATACACTGTAGTTCTATTCATGTTTCTTAAGTTTCCTAGACTCATATGCAATAAAAGATTTTTTTTGCAACAGAACTCCTTCCAATCCCTCTCTACATGCATCCATATACACAACAAACTCTTTGTCAGGATATGGAATTTTTAGTATAGGGGCTGTAGTAAGTTTTAATTTTAGTTGTTCAAAATTTTTTTGGCATTTTTCAGTCCACTCAAATTTGGTGCCTTTCCTCTGTAGTGAAGTTATGGGATATGCTATTACATAATCTTTCCACAAACCTTTGATAATAACCTGAAATTCCCATAAATGACCTCACTGTTGAAACATTAATCGGCACCGGCCATTCTGTAATAGCCTTTATTTTCTCAGGGTCAACATCCAATCCTTGTTCAGAAATAATATGCCCCAAGTATTGAATGTTGTATTTATAAAATTCACATTTACTGAATTTGGCATATAATTCGTTTTCATTCAAAGTCTGCAAAACTATCCTTAAATGTTCTTGGTGCTATTCCACACTTTTTCAATAGACTAGAGAATCGTTTATGAACACTAGTACAAATTTATCTAAGTACTTGTTCAAAATGTTGTTCATTAAGCACATAAAAGTGGCAGGGGCATTTGTCAAGTTGAAGGGTAGGTCTACAAATTTGTAGTGACCATACCTGGTTCGGAAAGATTTTTTACTGATGTCCTCTTCCTTAATTCTGAGTTGGTGATAACCAGTCGTCAGATCAATTTTAGAAAATACTGATGCCCCTCTCACCTGATCAAAAAGGTCGTCTATTCTGGGAAATGGATACCTATTTTTGATTGTCAACTTATTCAGTTGATGGTAGTCAATACACATTCTAATGGTTGCATCCTTCTTTTTCACGAACAACACCAGTGCTCCCCAATGAGATAAACTTGGTCGGATGTAACCTTTATCCAACAATTATTGCAACTGCATTTTCAATTCCATGAGTTCAGGGGGCTCATTCGATAAGGGGCTCTGGAGACAGGGGTTGCTCCAGGCACCAAATCGATCAAAAATTCAATCTCTCTTTTGGGGGGAAGGTGAGGAATCTCATCTGGAAAAGCTTCTTTAAAGTCTCTCACCACTGGCAAAGTGTCTAGCAGGTTTTCTTCAGGTGGTTGTCTTAATTCTTCAACATGCACATCATATACTTGATATCCTTTTCTAGCTGTTCTTTTTAATTGCAGAGATGATATTTGTCTTACAAAGATTGGTTTTTGTTTTCCTTTGAGTATAAAGGGTCTCCCCTCCTCATCTACGCAATGCAGAGTTTTATCCCAACAGTTCATGATAGCCTTTCTCCTTTCTAACTAGTCCATTCCTATCAGCAAATCATATGAGCCTAAGGAAAAAATGTTTAAATTTACTTCTGTCTGAAAATAATTTAATTTAATTACTGTTTGAGGTAACTTATGAGTTACTTTTCGCTTGGTTCCAGTGGCTAACTGGACCAACCAAGACTGCTAAATTTTTTTAGTTTTAAGATTGCATTTCTCTACACCTTGTGGACTAATGTAACTCAAAGAAGCACACGGATCAATTAAAACTGTAACAGATTTTTCAGCAATCTTACCTTCCATCTCAACCATAGAAGCTTGGTGTTTTACTTGTCGGTTCTCCAAGGCTGCACTGATAGTGGGTATATTACTTGCTATATCATTCACTGTGGTAACTTCTTGATCTCTCATAATCATCTGAATATTTCAGTGTCGACAGTCCCTCAACAGATGAGGTTCTCCACACCCCCAAAATTTCAAAGGTTCCCGCATTTTGACTGCTCCTTCCTTCTTATTTTCCCCATCTATGTGTTTTGGACCAACTTGGGACTGAATTGTTTCACTTTCCTTGGGTTTGTTAAATTTCTTCCGCTGATGATCCCTACCAAAGTTCTTCAAGTAAGCTGGTTTCTGTTTCTTCCCTTTTAATTCCCCCTTGTTTACCCAACTCTTTCCATGTTCACTCTTTCTTTAAACTATTGGTAGCATAATCTAGCTTTTCTCGCCGCTTCATCCATATTTTTTGGATTATCGAACTCTATTTTCTCCTGGTACACCGTAGGAAAACAGTTCAAAAATCTTTGTACCTTTGCCTTCTATTCATGAATATAAGGAACATATCTTAAGAGATTTGTGAACTTGGTGAAAAACTCATCTATGGTGAGTTGTCCCAATCAAAGTTCGTGGAACTCCTTTGCTTTATCATCATAATAGCGTTTTTTCAAATAGCGGTTTTTAAATTTGACTTGGAAATCTTCCCAAGTCACTATTTTTTCATCAATGGCATGAACAATTTTCGTCTCCTCCCACCACAAGGTAGCCTTACCCTGCAACTGGTAGACAGATAGTCTGGCCTTCAGATTTCTCTCATACTCATAGACCTGGAAATACTTAATCATATTCAACAGCCATGCCTCATCATCTTCCTCCTTCTCCCCATCATAGGAGGGAGGTTTAATTTTTCGGAATTCACCCTGTAATTCCTTATTCTATTTAGACTGATGTCTAGTAGTGTCATCTTCCTCAAAATCATCTAAGAACTTGCCTTTCTTCCTCTTTCTGAAACCTTCACCTTCTTGGCCATTCCGTTAGGTCAGTTCTCTTATCAGCTTTTCCTGCTCCTCACTGGCTAATGACAGCCTGTCATTCTGGCTTCTTAGCTCAGCCATTTCAAAGGAGCACTCTTATAACATGTTGATACCTATATGTGTATACATTTAACATATTGATTGTATACGAAGGCTAAGTTACATATGGCCCTATGGTTGCACGGGTTTAGACTTAATGTATCTACCTAAAATCAAGATTGCTTTGCATGTACATATTTTACATTGAGATCTCTATGCGTCAATTCCATTTAATTCCCGTAGTACCACACCAGAGTCTTAATAAATTTTGATCAGTCTCATTCTTCGTCGAGATTTACACTCCAGTTCATTTCAAATTATTTTATTGATTATGTGGTTTTCGAGGGCATTCTAGTACTTTGCCATCATCGCCCATTAAATTTTATGGATCGTTGAGATGGACGTCTTTTCAGATCGACGATAAAACTTATCGTTGTTCTATTGTATACCCCAAATTGGAGTATGCCTCCTTCAGATCTTGCCAACTAGATGGTGAGGATCGGTTAGGTTTTGGGCGTAAACGTTGTTATTTATTTCACAAATTTTCTTTGCTGAGCTTCATTTTGTTTCATTTCATCTCGGTTCTGGAACCTACGAAGGTTTCCCCCTTCGAGCCTTTATGGACACGATGGTTCTGCCCTCACACCTCTTTGTTTCTGAGGTTTTCGGCATTGAACCTCTCTATTTTCGTTTTTCTTCTTGTGTAGCACGAATGGAGACAAAAATTCTACTGAACCTCTCAGGTATTGGTCCGCTTACCACTTTGACTTATGTATGGAGTTTATTGTTATACGTATATTTTTCGTTAATGAATGTATTATGCCTCCTTTCATTGAACTTATATGTGCTCAGTCGTATGAAAATTTTATTGATACGATGCATGTACATACAGAGTTTTATTTTGTTCATGGTTATCACGTCTTAAGGCGTTGAAGCTATCCGAACCTCTCGTGAGTTCTCCTTCTTACAGACACACATAAATCACTATTCGTTATTTTGTTATTTTTTTACACTGAGATTAATTTGTGACTGTTCAATAAGTTTTATTACTCACCCCTCTGGCTTACATTTCGCAGTGAAACATATTCACGCCAAGGGTTTACGACCTTCGTTCAAGGTATTCGAATTTCACAAACTCTCGTTTAATTCAATTCGAACCCAGTTCAATGGTTACTGTACTATTCGTATTCGATGATTGGGGCTTTACCCTATGGTTTGAACTTTTGTAGGTACTCCCGTCATTGAGCGTTGTCCATGTTCTCCATCTTGATATTTTAGTCCACGCTACCAGATTCATCCCTTAACATTACTATTAATTTGCTCTCAGGTTGGTACTCTGTTATCATCCAAAAAATCATCGTTCTCATGGATGGAAGCAAATCTTCAGTTTATGGAGTAGTTTGTCTTACTCGACAGTCAGATTCGATTTATTCATATAAATCACCCCTTTTTATTTTTAAAGAACTATGGCACTGTGTAATTTATGATTTCTTAGTGTGTAATATCCTGAAAATTTACACAGTTTATTTTTTCATATATAGAATCTGGTGTATTCTCAAATTTAACTAGTACTTGTAACTGGTATTGTGTCACTGTATTAATTTTTTTCTCTTCCCTCCTTTTTATCTAGAGCTTCGCAGTTTGTATATACTTTTTCTATGTGCGGGATAATGGAGTTTACTTGTACTGGGATATTCAATAAATTCTCACTCTATATTGTTGTTAATTAAATATTCTGGTTTCCATTGTATCGAATTTAATTATTTATTTCATTTTTATCAGTTCGAAACCAAATAAGAAGACTAATATTACTTGTGTTGAGATCTTAGTTTTATTCCATCCTTCTGTTTTAACTCTGTCTCCCTTTTTCTGTCAAGATTTTAAATCATTTCTTTCATAGTACCTATATTATGTTCTTTGTAATACAAAATAGAGAATTTTTTCCAGGATATATATATATTTTTTATATATACATACATGGAGCAGAATAGAATCATCTTGGTTATCCCCTATTATAAAAATGTTTATGTTGGCTCTATGTTTCCTCCTTTACTGTATCTCTCTGGTAAACTTTTGTATACAATTCCTCTTGGAGCAGAATTTTCCATATTTGCCAATGAATAAAATAAGTCTCTACTTTACAGTAGTAATAATCCCACATAATTATTTCACATGAATAGTGTTGTTACTGAATAGTTTAACATGTTCATACATTAAAGGGCAGAAGTATTCTTTTACATCTCATTCTGGTTTTTATAATTTTTACATAGCAGTAGTGGGAAATTTTCTTCATAGGAAATAAAAATCCACTTTATTTACTCAAAGTACTTTACTTCTTTTCGCATCAGTTTTGGGCAGTTTAGCTTTCTTCCTAATTTTAGTCTAAGCACAGTTTGACTCCTTCATGATAAAATAGAGAAAGTTTAGTATTGTTATGGTCATTCAATAAAACAATAAACTACTCAGGTTTAACTTACATTATAATTACACCAACTCTTCTCTTAAGTCTGCACAACATTTATGTATACATGCATGTACATATTTAAAGTATAAACTTATTACAGTTTCCAAGGGTTACTACATGAACTAGTTTATTTTTTTTTCTGTTCAGGTACTATTTATTATAGAAGCAAATTAAAGTTACACTAATTGTTCTAGGGAATCATTTATACTATCCCCAGATTTAAACCATCTAATGGTTTAGAGATTCTGGTTGATAGTGTTCCCTAGTATTCATTCCTACAACATTACAAAAGCTTAGGAGAATTATTTCTTCTATTCAACTCTGTTAAAAGTAACGAAATTTGATGACATAGTAATTAAACGTAGCATAACCCATACGAGCCATGCCTCAGCATCTTCCTCCTTCTCCCCATCATAGGAGGGAGGTTTAATTTTTGGGAATTCACCCTGTAATTCCTTCTTCTGTTTAGACAGATGTCTAGTAGTGTCATCTTCCTCAGAATCATCGAAGAACTTTCCTTTCGTCCTCTTTCTGGAACCTTCACCTTCTTGGACGTTCCGTGAGGTCAATTCTCCTATCAGTTTTTCCTGCTCCTCACTGTCTCATGACATCTTGTCATTCTTGCTTCTTAGCTCAGCCATTTCCCGTTGCAGCCTGTGCAACATAGCCATCAAAGGAGCATTGGGATCTGGAGTGTTATCTCCATCACCCATATCAACATAAATTTCATCTCCTTCAGCCATTAACTTTTCAGTTCCAGTACCACTGTACACTAAACAAAACAACATTAGTAACATAATTTTTTTCCAAAAATTAAGTTAGACAGTGAGCACAGCAACAACCCATTTTCTCAAACATGGGCTTTGATACCATTTGTAACACCTTCACATTCCAATTTTTTTTTTCAATCAATACTCTCTTCCTAATGTATTAAATGTTCAGTAGCTATACATCTGTAACCTCAACATGTTCAACCATTTCAGGTTATATTATTCTATTCCTGCCTATTTTGAAGTAAATCTGGAATTGATATTGTTTTACAATTATCATTAACAATATCTTCTTGACTATACATTTATAACCCATTAACACCTTTATTAATATAACAAGGCCTATCTCAAGGTATTTAATTAAATGGTTTTCTATTTGCACTTTGATTTGTTAATACCTTGCTCAACCTTTTTATACATGAACTTAATATATCCATTAGATATTTGAGCAGTCTCTAACTCCAATGGCTTAATTTTACTTTATTCGATATAAGTATCGAATCCATTAACCTCATTGCATATATGTGATTCTATTACCATATGGTTTAACTTTCAAATGTGACTCAATCACGATTTCATAGTCGCACTCTTATAAAACGTTGATACATATATTTGTATACATTTAACATATTGATTATATACGAAGTCTAACTTACATATGGCCTTATGGTTGCACGGGTTTCAACTTAATGTATCTACCTCACATCAAGATTGCTTTGCGTGTACGTATTTTAAATTGCAATCTCTATGCACCAATTCCATTTAATTCCCATAGTACCACGCTAGAGTCTTGATAAATTTTGATCAGTCTCATTCTTCATCGGGATTTACACTCCAGTTCATTTCACATTATTTTATTGATTATGTGGTTTTCGAGGGCATTCTGGTACTTTGGCGTCGTCTCCCATTAAATTTTATGGATCGTTGAGATGGACGTATTCTCAGATCGACGTTAAAACTTATCATTGTTCTATTGTATAGCCCAACTTGGAGTACGCCTCCTCCACATCTCACCTTCTAGATGGTGAGGATCGGTTAGGGTTTGGGCATAAAAGTTGCTATTTATTTCACGGATTTTCTTTAGTGAGCTTCATTTTGTTTCGTTTCATCTCGGCTTTGGAAGCTACGAAGGTTTCACCCTTGGAGCCTTTATGGAAACAATGGTTCCGCCCTCGCACCTCTTTGTTTCCGAGGGTTTCACCATCGAACCTCTCTATTTTCATTTTTCTTCCTGTGTAGCACGAATGGAGACGGAAATTATACTGAACCTCTCAGGTGTTGGTTTGCTTACCGCTCTGACTTATGTATGAAGTTTATTGTTAGACATATATTTTTCGTTGATGAATGTATTATGCCTCCTTTCGCTGAACTTATATGTGCTCAATCGTATGACAATTTTATTGATTCAATGCCTATACATACAAAGTTTCATTTTGTTAATGGTTATCAGGTCTTAGTGCATTGAATCTATCTGAACCTCTCGTGAGTTTTCCTCCTTACAGACACACATAAATCACTATTCATTACTTTGTTATTCATTTATGCTGATATTAATTTGTGACTGGTCAACGATTTTTATTACTCACCACTCTGGCTTACGTTTCGCAGTGAAACATATTCATGCCAAGGGTTTACGCCCTTCGTTCAAGGTATTTAGATTTCACAAACTCTCGTTTAATTCAATTCGAACCCAGTTCAATGGTTACTGTACTATTCGTATTCGATGATTGGGGTTTTACCCTCTGGTTTGTGTTTTTGTAGGTACCCCCATCACTGAGCACTCTCCATGTTCTCCATCTTGACATTTCAATCAACGCTACTAGATTCGTCCCTTAACATTACTACTAATTTTCTCTCAGGTTGGTACTCTGTTATCATCCAGAAAATCATCGTTCTCATGGATGGAAGAAAATATTCAGTTTATGGAGTAGTTTGTCTTACTCGACAGTCGGATTCGATTTATTCATATAAATCGCCCCCTTTTTACTTTTAAAGAACTATGGCACTATGTAATTTATGATTTCTTAGTGTGTAATATCTTGAACATTTACACAGTTTATTTTTTCATATATAGACTCTGGAGTATTCTCAAATTTAACCAGTACTCCTAACTCGTATTGGGTCACTGTATTAATTTTTTTCTCTTATCGCCTTTTAATTTAGAGCTTCACAGTTTGTATATACTTGTTCTATGTGCGGGATGATGGAGTTTACTTGTACTGGCATATTCACAAAATTCTGACCCTATATTGTTGTTAATTAAATATTGTGGTTTCCAGTGTATCGAATTTAATTATTTATTTCATTTTTATCAGATTGAAACCTAATAAGAAGACTAATAGTACTTGTGTTGAGATTGTAGTTTTATTCCAGCCTACTTTTTTAACTCTGTCTCCCTTTTTCCGTCAAGAGTTTAAATCATTTCTTTCATAGTACCTATATTATGTTCTTTGTAATGCAAAATAGAGAATGTTTTCCAGGATATATTTTTTTTATATATATACATACATGGAGCAGAATAGCATCATCTTGGTTATCCCCTATTATAAAAATGTTTATGTTGGCTCTATGTTTCCTCCTTTACTGTATCTCTCTCATAAACTTCTGTATACAATTCCTTTTGGAACAGAATTTTCCATATTTGCCAATGAATAATATAAGTCTCTACTTTACAGTAGTAATACTCCCACATAATCATTTGACATGAATAGTGTTGTTACTGAATAGTTTAACATGTTCATACATTAAAGGACAAAAGTATTCTTTTACATCTCATTCTGGTTTTTATAATTTTTACATAGCAGTAGTGGGAAATTTTCTTCATAGGAAATAAGAATCCACTTTATTTCCTCAAAGTATTTTACTTCTCTTAGCATCAATTTTGGGCAGTTTAGCTTTCTTGCTAATTTTAGTCTGAGCACAGTTTGACTCCTTCAAGATACAGTAGAGAAATTTTAGTATTGTTATGGTCATTCAATAAAAGAATAAACTCCTAAGGTTTAACTTACATTATAATTACACCAACTCTTCTCTTAAGTCTGCGCAACATTTCTGTATACATGCATGTACATATCTAAAGTATAAACTTATTACAGTTTCCAAGGGTTGCTACATGAACTAGTTTATTTTATTTTTTCTGTTTAGGCACTATTTATTACAGAAGCAGATTAAAGTTACACTAATTGTTCTAGGGAATCATTTATACTATCCCCAGATTTAAACCATCTAATGGTTTAGAGATTCTGGTTGACAGTGTTCCCTAGTATTCATTCCTACTACAATACAGAAGCTTCGGCGAATTATTTCTTCTATTAAACTCTGTTAAAAGTAAGGAAATTTCATAACACAGTCATTAAACTTAGTATAACCCATACCACACTTTTCACGATTGTGTAAAAACATCTAATTTAATCATTAATAAAACTTGTGTGCATACCACTTATGTGATGACCAATCCTCCCAACCTTAGAGTTCTTTTATCCACAGAACTCACCCCCGAGCTGAGATCCTTTCCCAGAACAGACCAACCCTAATCTGTTCTGGAGTAGTTTATTTAAGCTTATACTCCCCAAAGCCTGTTTCTAATTCCGCGTCGAGAATTACAAGATGCTTTTATTCCTGTTTGCCTAGGCTTCCCTTTTTGGGACTTTAAAGCTGCTTTCTGCTTTTCCAGATTTTTACCTCTTTTCAACTACTCTCCACATCATTGGGGAAATTTGGATTTTTCCTCAAAAATCTAAATTAGAAATAAATTCTTTCAAGGTTTTTTTGAAAGATTTTTGGGGAAAATCTTAGCATCTTTCCATACATCATGGATTTGGAAAGTGATCTCAAAAATATAATTTGGTCAAGCTACACAGAATTATTTTATTTATTTTTTATAATTAAATAATTAATTACATTCACACAATAATTATCCATTGTGGTCCACTCCCCTTTGGACTGTAGTTCAAATGTCTAATTTGAAAACATAAAACTAGGGGTGTTACACCGTACAACTATACAGATTTCAGTAAACCTACTCAAATAATATCTATTGAATGTATCGACCTGTATAAATTTACTATAACATGTAATTCTTAATTTATGCCTCATTTGCAAGTATGTTTCCGATTTTTAGCTAAATTTTTATTTACTCGTTTTAGCTCAGATTTATAAAACACATAAGTGGAACTCATATTGAATAATACATGTTTATATTAAATGTACATACCAATGGCTATGACTAGTTCCACCCAACCATATAGTTCTCTCTCCGTAACTCACCCCCGAGCAGAGACCCTGACTCCTAGTGATAGACCACTTTGGTCTATCCTGGAGCAGCTTATTTAAGTTGTGCTTTCCCAAGTCTGTTTCCAATTTTTGCGACAAAAAATTATAGGATTCTTTCTTCTTTCTTTGCCAAGGCTTTCCCTCATGGAGGTACTTTAAAGTTGTCTTTTCCACTTTTCTAGCTTTTTCTTCCTCTTCCCAATTACTTTCCTCTTCATTGGGGAAATTAGATGTTTATCTCCAAATCTAATTTTGTTAAGATTACTTCCAAGGTTTTCTAGAAGGTGTGGGAAAGTCTTCTCCCTTATCCATATCCTTATGGATTTAGGTTCCAGCTCTCAGTTCTCAATCTAGTCATTGCACACATAAATTTTTACTTTATTTTTATTAATTAAAAAAATAACATAAGTCCACACATTAGTTCTCGATTGGGGTCTACTTCCCCTTTGGACTTATTCAAATCTTAGTTAAAAAGCATAGAAACTAGGGGTGTTACACGGGGCTTCATCAGTTATGACATACATGTAGTTATTTATATTAAATCATCAATTACTCAACATATCACTGGATGTGAATTAAATCTAATTTAACTCAGTTGACCTCTCACTAGTGAAACACTCAGTTACAACTAGTTAAACTGATTTTAACTTAATTAGTTGAGTTAACTAATATTTCATGCATTAAAATAATGCATTAACTGCAACTCAGACTAAAACTAAAATAGAATCACTATGCATGGCTCACCAACCAACCTCAACTCGAAATTCATGAGCTAACTGAGTTTATCACACTCAGTTAAATTTTTATAACACCCCCAAGTTCTATGCTTTTCAAATTTGACATTTGAACATAAATCCATAGGGGAGTGGACCCCAATGGATAATTATTATGTGGATATGGTTAACTATTTATTTATGAAAAATAAATAAAATATTGTGCATGCACTATGACCAGATGAGAAAGTGAGATCACATGCCTAATCCATGAGGTGATGGAAAAGGAAAAGACTTTCCCCAAAATCTTTCAAAAATCCTTGAAAGAAATTGTTTCTAATTTAGATTTTTGAGGAAAAATCTAAATTTCCCCAATGAAGAGGAGTAGTTGGGAAGAGGTGAGAAAAAGCTGGAAAAGCTGAGGAAAAGCTTAAAGCAGCTTTAAAGGGTCCCAAAATGGGAAGCCTAGGCTAAACAGGAATAAAGCATCCTGAAATTCTGGACGCAGAATTGGAAACAGGCTTTGGGGAAAGCATAGCTTAAATAAGCTACTCCAGAACAGATTGAGGTTAGTCTGTTCTTGGAGGATCTCAGCTCGGGGGTGAGTTCTGGAGACAAACGAACTCTAAGGTTGGGTGGACTGGTCATAGTAGTGGTGTGCATGCATAAATTGGGAGATTTCTGTAAGTTGAATTAAACATGTCCTTGGTTTATGAAATTGTGATGTTATGGTTCATTATGCAGTTTATGAAATTGTGATGTTATGGTTCATTATGAAGTTTATGAGTTTTGATGTTATGGTTCATTATGCAGTTTATGAATTTTCATGCTATGATGCATTATGCAAATGTTAGATTGATTAATTGTTAAGTAGTTCAGGTAATGGCAAACCAAAGCTAGTGATAGCAGAGACAAATGGTTGGGTTGTATGGATGAGTATATGGTAGTAATGAGGTTAGAGATGACAGATCAATTGAACAGCAAATCTGATAACCATGTATAGGTATAACTTGCTATCTCTTAAGGAAATATTTAATTTCTGTGTGTATAACCAGAAAATGTTAACCAAACAGTACCCATGAACAGCAAGTGCCAAATAACTAAATCTATCATAACAATACTGATGGCCCAGAATTCACTGTAATCAATAACAGAAAGTAGGGAACAACAATCCTCAGCTGTGTTACAATGGAAAGAATTGTAAAATTTAGAATTTACAATATTCTGTTAAATGTAATTGTACACATATGGAAGTAGAAGTTGAATCCTAACTAAGTACGAGAATCTAACACTAGGGATTCTAAACTATCCAGTTCAGTATTCTCTACCTCCATTTGAGTGAAGCAAGAGGATCTGTTTCCTAGTTTTCCCATAGAACAGTTGAATTTGTACCATAGTGTCACACATGTTGAATGGTTGTAACAGAAAAATAAGAGTGGGAACAGCCTATTGCAAAATCTATTGTGTGATAAAAGTTTGTGTGAGGGAAGATGGTAAGCATGTGTAAAAATATCATGAACCGAGCATCGGTTTAACCGTCCATAGAAACTACTGGGAAAGTAGTTGGAGCAATGGAGGTTAACTGCGTAGAGATAGATGTATGCGAGGAGGCATACATCTATACCTCGATGCTGAAACTTTAAAATATTGAAAATGTTATCAGGCCTGCAAACTGGGGAGTTTGAGTAAGGGCCTAGTGATCATCTAGAGTTGGACACCACTCTGAACAGAAACCCTGAGAAATACAAAGTAATATATATAGATATATAAGTCTACTATATGGACTGAGAAGAGGGGAGGTCAAGCCCAAAAATTCTCATGGAAATTCTTGCATTCCATGGCTGTCTATAGATACTGAAAAGAATCCAAACCCCGGATAACAGTCTGAATTTGTAAATGATTCAGTATAAAAACTATAATTGTTATCAATTGTCTTCCCCCAATCGGGGTGATGTATATAGACTTGTTATGAAAATGAAAAAAAAAAAAAAAAATGGGTTTGGGAGACGTGACAAATGGTATCGGAGCAAAGTTCAGAAATTGGGCAAGATACGTGCTCACAAAGAAATGGTTAACTGTTATAAATTTTATGAATATTAAAAATATTTCTTCAAGTATACAAATATCTTGGATATACTTTCAGGTATACATGTAACATATGGTGAGGAAGTAGAAACATTGATATGGGAGTAATATGAGGAGGCTCATATACCAGAATGGTTAAACCTATAATAGGTTTAAAACTGGAAACCGATATCTCTCAGAAAAAATAGCATTTCTATGTAAAATAATAGAGTATGAAAAAAGTTTATAATGACATATTCAGCTATTGCTCTATTATCATCGTTATGTAAAAGAAATTTCAGCGTTCATAAAGTTAAGATACTGAAATCATCTAAATACAGTAGAAAAGATCAATGCTGAAGTTTATGGAAAGGAAAGGGGAAAATGGTGCTACCAGGAACATGTAGATGTCGAGCAAAGACTACAAGGAGTATAGAAGGATGATTTCCATTCTAAAAACTGCTAAACTAAGTATTCCTTACTGTGATGAAAAACAAGAGAAAAATGAATTTATATTTATTCCCTAGATACATAGAAAAGGGAACTTATAGAGATAAGAGTCAAGGTTGTTCTGTGGTGGGAGGTTGGTCAATTTGCAGATTTTGGTATGTTCTGAAATTTTGTTACCCTATTTTCTGATAGTATGAATTGGCTACATATAAAAATTTAATTAAATGGTTTGATAGATGTTAGTACTACATTTAACAGAGTCCATCCTAAGGCATTCACCTTCCAGACTCGGTTTAGTTGTAGACCAGAAATCCATAAGAGTAGAAACTCCAGAAACTCTAAACCAAGGTCGGTTTAAATCTGAAGTTTACTAGCCTCTATCGATGATTAATTTTTGCTTTGTTCTCTGTAGATATAAATGCGATTTTAAATGCTTATGTGTATGTTAGAGAGCCATTATAGTAGAACCAGAATTACATGATACAATTCAAAAAAATAGAAGTCATTTCTATAATAATATGAGTGTATAGATTTCATTTCTATATCTACCTTGGTTCCTGAATCATGCATAATAGCCAAAGATTTAAATTATAATATAAGTCATTGAATACTTATAGGCATACATCAAAGAAAAATAGAAGTTATGAGCAAGGGCTTTGGAATATGTAAGCTTATTAAAATCAAAGAGTAAATATACCCTATAGAGGTATCACAGCATGCATGGCAAATATAGGGTATATTGCATTTTAAATTCCTCTCTAATCCTTGTGTCACGTCTCCCAAACCCATTTTTTTTTTTCATTTTCATAACAGGTCTATATACACCCCGATTGGGGAAAGACAATTGAACCTATGATGAGTGCTACCCATATAACATAACTCACGTATTCTCCGCTTTATGCGTCGATAACAGTTATAGTTTTTTATACTGAATCACTTACAAGTGCAGACTGTTATCCAGGGTTTAGATTCTTTTCAGTACTTATAACCAGCCATGGAATACAAGAATTTCCATGAGAATTTTTGGGCATGACCTCCCCTTATAGACTTGTATACTTATATATATATATATACATTACTTTGTATTTCTCAGGTTTTCTGTTCAGAGTTGTGTCCAACTCTAGATGATCACTAGGCCCTTACTCAAACTTCCCAGTTTGCAGGCCTGATAACATTTTCAGTATTTTAAAGTTTCAGCATCGAGGTATAAATGTATGCCTCCTCGCATACATCTATATTTACGCAGTTAACCACCATTGCTCCAACTACTTTCCCAGTAGTTTCTATGGGCGGTAAACAGATGCTCTGTTCATGATATTTTTACATGCTTACAATCTTCCCTGACACAAACTTTTATCACACAATAGATTTTGCAATAGGCTGTTCCCCCCTTATTTTTCTGTTATAACCATTCAACAGGTGTGACACTATGGTACAGATTCAACTGTTCCATGGAAAAACTAGGAAACAGATCCTCTTAATTCACTCAAATGGGGGTAGAGAATACTGAGCTAGATAGTTTAGAATCCCTAGTGTTAGATTCTCATACTTAGTTAGGATTCAACTTCCACTTCCATATGTGTACAATTACATTTAACAGAATATTGAAATTTCTAAATTTTACAATTCTTTCCATTGTAACACAGCTGAGGGTTGTTGTTCCCTACTTTCTGTTATTGATTACAGTGAATTCTGGGCCATCAGTATTGTTATGATAGATTTAGTTATTTGGCACTTGCTGTTCATGGGTGCTGTTTGGTTAACAATTTCTGATTTTACACACAGAAATAAAATATTTCCTTAAGAGATAGCAAGCTATACCTATACATGGTTATCAGATTTGCTGTTCAATTGATCTGTCATCTCTAATCTCATTACTACCAGATACTCATCCATACAACCCAACCATTTGTCTCTGATATTAATAGCTTTGGTTTGCCATTACATGAACTACTTAACAATTACTCAAGCTAACATTTGCATAATGCATCATAGCATGACAAATTCATAAACATCATAATGAACCATAACATCAAAATTCATAAACCATGGACATGTTTAATTCAACTTACAGAAATCTCCCAATTTATGCATGCACACCACTACTATGACCAGTCCTCCCAACCTTGGAATCCTCTTTATCTCCCAGGATTCACCCCCGAGCAGAGATCCTCCAAGAACAGACTAACCTCAATCTGTTCTGGAGCAGCTTATTTAAGCTGTGCTTTCCCCAAAGCCTGTTTCCAATTCTGCGTCCAGAATTTCAGGATGCTTTATTCTGGTTTAGCCTAGGCTTCCCATTTTGGGACTCTTTAAAGCTTCTTTAAGCTTTTCCTCAGCTTTTCCAGCTTTTTTCTCACCTCTTCCCAACTACTCCTCTTCATTGGGGAAATTTAGATTTTTCCTCAAAAATCTAAATTAGAAATATTTCTTTCAAGGATTTTTGAAAGATTTGGGGAAAGTCTTTTTCCTTTTCCATTACCTCATGGATTAGGCATGTGATCTCACTTTCTCATCTGGTCATAGTGCATGCACAATAATTTATTTATTATTTTTTTTTATAATTAAATAGTTAACCATATCCACATAATAATTATCCATTGGGGTCCACTCCCCTATGGATTTATGTTTAAATGTCAATTTTGAAAATCATAGAACTTGGGGGTGTTACATATTCCCCCTCTGAAAATAAACACCGTCCTCGGTGTTGACAACTATCTGCTTAGTTGATTTTGCACATAATTAGGAATGCTTTTCCATTATCTTAGCTTCACCGTTCCATGTAGCTTTTCAGCAGTAAAGTGCTCCAATGCACCTTTACTCCAGCTACTGTTCGATCTCGCAATTCAATCTCCTCCCGTCTTCATATTTGAAGCGGCTCTGGAAGGAATTCTTCTTCTAGTTCCACCTGGACCACATTCCAAATCGATAATGTGAGAAGCATCATGTACAACAATTATATTTTTCTAATAAGGAGATATGAAACTCATCATGGAATTTAATATGCAAGGTTAAGGCTAATTTATAAGCCATTAGTTTCCATCCTTTCCAACACCTTCCTTGGTGTTACACTTTAACGTTGACTTTTTCAACTTTGACAAAGATTTCTTCTTTGTTTTTGCTTTGTTTCCAGCAGAGTACTCTCCTGCTTTATGCAGTTGCTTTTCTTTCTACTTCTTTGCAAGAAGTCTGTCTAGAAAATCTTTTATTCTGTTTTCCCTGTCCACAATTCATACTAATGTAAGAAATGTCAGGTACATACAATTGATCATCCACAACAACATTCTGCATTTCAATAACTTAAGAATTTCAGTTATTAGTCAAACCGTTCAGGTTCATAATAGTTTAGTGCACTTTTAGCACACTACTTATCCTTTCTTGTTTCTTTAGTGAAGTTTTTTCCTCCCTCAACTTGGTCCAATTCAGCTTTTCTGGAGTTTCTAGGTGATTTATCTTCACCTTTTTCCTTCTTGTTTCCAGAGTGTACAATTTCCTGTTACACACTTGGCTAACCAATTGGACAATTTTTCATTAGTACTCATAAACAATTGTACTATATGCATGATTATGCTTACCTTTTTCAGTTCATCGTTGTACCTCCAGTACCTTCTCATTTTCTTTTTTCGTAGTTGTATGATTTCACACTATTTCCCCCTTTCTTTGAATTTAAGACTCAGGAAAATTACATAAAATTTATACCAACAACATTTTATAGTGTGAATGCATGTAATTACTATCATTCATCCCATTCACAAGTATTACTACTTGATAATGTCAAAATAGAATTTGACACAATTTTCCCCTTTTACAGAATTACAACAATTTATACATTTTCAAAAAAAAATTTCTTCACATTCTACTGGGACCACTTATTCTACCACCATAGTATTTATTACTCCTTTAATCATAATTAGAGCAATAATAATCAGCCATATGATAAAATATGTCCTTCCCTTGTACTTGCAGCTTTTAAGGTGAATTCACTTTTAATAATCCCCCAGTGAATTAGTATAAAGTTTGAGAAATAACTTAACATGTATGAAGATATTATATTCATACAACTCAACAAGGTTAACATTATAACATATAACCAGATCGCCTATATTTATAATGTTACTTGTAGATTTTAACTTATGTCCCACGTGCAATTTGTTTCATTTTAATTTATCCTCAATTCCACCACATTGTGTATATCTTCCAATAAAGTGAAACATAAAAAAAAATTTCTTTATAAAGCTCTTTGTTATATGAACCATTATACTTCATATCCTTAAACCCTCCACTCTTTTTCATACATATATAGAACCACTCTATATATATATATATATATATATAATCCACAATATATATATGATACAAACTCCATCATATATATATAAAATCCACCGCATATATATATATCCACCAAGCATATATATACTATATATAATCCAAAGAGTTTAATTAATACTCCTTAAATTCTTTTTTCTTATTTAATGTACTATACCTTCGTACCAACTTACATTTTTCCTTTGTGATGGACTTATAAAGTGTTAATTTGAACCAATACAAGGACAATTGAGAATTTACAACTTATATTTAACATACCTCTATTAAATGTAAATTGTCCTTTTCTCTTATACACCTTTCCCTATATATCCATACATATACTGAGATACACTTATGTCAATCGCAATTTTTTTTATTTTTTTATTTTTTATTTTTTTCTCGGTAACACTTCTAAGTGTTTCGTCTTGTCCATCCAATAGTTTAAATATTCATCTAAGTCAGGCAATAATAACCATCCTTCTTAAATTTAGGCAAGTCATCATCACCAAACATACCCTGTAGTCTATGGGTTATGAAAATGCAAAACCATATATATATGTATCACATCCATCTATACATCTATATATATTTTTACAATATATATTTTTTTCCAATATCTATTCTACAATATATATATCTTTGGCTTACACATATATATATATATATATATTATCACACCCATATATATATACCTATGTACTACCGACATACAATTAAAACATTTCACCTATATATATATTCTCACATATATATATATATATACTCATATACCAATGTTATATTTATAACAACCTACTCCATATATCTTTATGGATATATAGCACTCCAATTGTCACACTTTCTAACCTGATTTTTTTTTTTTTTTTTTTTTCTTATGTTGACAGGTATTCATTCTCTACTAGCAACTTTTCCACTTCTAGTAAATTACCAATTGACCCATAGGATAAATTTTCAATCTCAAAGTTCCCACTCCTGCACTTATTTAATTCATTAAAGTGGAATGTAATATATCAATTTTTTTTAAAGTGCCACTTTACAAACCCTATATATATATATTTCGATATAGGTGTATATATATCCAATATCATAGAAGTTTCAAAGGCCTCTTTGCTAACTCCAAAATATATGTTAAGATTTATCGATGCACATATATAGTTGTATATATATATATAAGCCTATACTATTTTACACATAACAACTATCAAGTGCGCTTATACCACTTCCACGTATTTCTTTTTATTTCTTATATATAATCATTATTATATATTTCTTTTTATTTCTTATCGCATAGAGTCGTTTCATTATCATTTGAATCATCATAGGGTATTCCGAACGTTATGCAAATTTTCCATATCAATTATACAACTCATATGACGCGTGGTTTGATACGTTTTCATTGTGTATAATCACGGCTCACCCTTTTCGCAACCATAGTTACGATACTGTGCTCAATCGTTAATAGGCGTATCTACATTCCTTATCCGCCATGATTAACAATTTTCTTGATTGGTATTGCAGGTACGCAGGCGTTCTTCGGGTAGTTGGAGTGTGGGTATGGTTGAACTCTTTCCCCGTCAGAGTTTCGCCCTACCTGGTGCTAGTACCCAACACTTCCCATCAACCAATCTCGGAGGATAGGGAGTAGACGTGGCTTTTCCTCACAGGCCGAGGTTCTTCAGGTACAAGTTAGGGTTTTCACTCTGGTACCTCGACTGACTGAACTCGCCGGTTGTCCATACGGTTTAGCAGATCCCCTGGTATGGAGCATCTTGTCGAGGACGAATGGCAGCCCGTGAGCCGGATTTCTACTGCTCTAAACTTGACATTGTTAGGGTTAAGGACAGATATTACGCTGGCCTGGTACCGAAGGATCTACACGCCAAGATTTGTGAATCTCCCCCTCGGGATTTTGCGAAACCCCTGGCCATCGTATTTAGGGTTTCAGGCGTTTACCTTGTTTATTCACGTCACCCGCCACGGCATTTAGGGATACGGGTTCACCCTTTTAAAACCCCAACTGCCTACTGCAATTTTATTTCCCGACTCTGGTTGCCATTGCGTTTCTCGTCATCTGGCTGTGTTGTTTTTCAAGTCGACCCCGCTTGGCAGAGAGGCCAGATGCGAGTGGTTTGATTTTTCAGCGGTTCGAGGGCTGAGTATTCTCTCTCTATTACCCAGATTCTTGTTGTTGACCTCTTGCAATGGAGGTAGTACAGAAAGATCTTTTTGTTATTCGTATTGTATATATTTGTCTTTTCTGGAGTTTTGTCACTGTGCTTACCCTTATTCGGGTGGGGTGGTTTGTTACAGGTAATAGTCCACGGCCTCTCAGCTCCTGAACTACTCTCGGCCCACCTTGGTCGTGCGACGAACGAAATCTCGTCTGCATGATAGCGTAAAGGTTGAGGGCGAGTTACAGGCCTCGCCTATCTCAACTCCGCTCAGTTATTGCTGGTTAAATTTTTATGAACTTTGTTTAATCTTTGTTGGTTTTAGCTCGTTGTTACCTCCTTATGGAACTCGTGTCCTGGAAATTTTACTGGTGTTTTAGGTTTGCAGAGTTGGCTGCAACTCTGGGGTTCTAGTCGTAACAGTCCAGCGTAGTTAGGCTATGTAGCTGTATTTCTTTTGGTTTCTGAGCTGAACATTTCCAGACGAGAGTATGAATGCAAAGTAGTAATGCGAAGTGGACTTTGAATGCGTGCTTAACGTCGTCTCATCTAATTGCTACTTCGCTAACAGTTCAACTTCATTGACATTTCAGTTACTTTCTGTTTGTTATTTGTTCTAACTACATACCTCGAATTTTTTTATTTGTCTCACAAATGAGGAATGGATCTCTTATCCTCGGCCCATGCTAACCGACTCCCCAGCGTGTATCCGTTCTGGAAGAAATCTCTGGTTAATATGACGCAGTCATGGTTGCGCCCTTTTTTTTCCACAATTTGAGAGCGCCGCTACGCATCGTCTGCGCATGGTAATTTGTCAATTTATATAGAATTATACTATTCTGGTTAACGAAGAGTAAGGTTACGAATCGTGGGTTTTCCCCACTGAAATTTATGACATGTATCCTTTCCGGTCTTTTTGTTTCAGAACGTAAAGTCAGAGTGGTGAATGTGGTCTAACCACCGCATATAATTTTGTTTTAATAGTATTTATTCCGATGGCTCTAATAGCACAGGAGTCAAGGGTCGATATGCTGTGAAAATAATCAATTCATCTAAAATTGACTCCCTGTATGATCGCAGATTTCATATATCTTTTGTTCACCCAATTTCTCTTTCATAAAGCCATGTTACCCAGGGAGACCAATCTAACTCCTGAGTTTTCCTGTTTGATTTCTTTAATGTATATATATATACATATAGATTCGTTAGGGCTGGAATTTATGGTAATTAAGTGGTATATATTATTTCGATTTATATCTTGCCCCTTTTCATCTATAGTTTGCGCCTACTTATTTCTATATATGTGTAGGAGCTGCGTGTCCATACTTTATTATCCTCGTGCCGGTTGATGAGTTGAATTCTGCTTACGGTTCATACGATTTGTTTTATGCATGTACATATGTAAGGTTATCACTGTAGGTTATTGCGTCTTTTCCCTCCTTTATGTAATTGCATACAGATATATATATATATATATATATCGCTTGACTTGAGAACCGTAAGGTATAAAGTCCCTTTTATAACACCGGTTTAATTTACATATATAAGTTTGTTGTTAAATGCTTATATATGTGTTCCATAATTCCTCCCATGGGTTAGGTTTAACCCATTTCTTTTTTTTTTACTTGCTATTATACACAATAGTTTTGTTTAAAACAATATATGCTATACTTGGTGGCAATTTCGATTTTTCTTTGAAGGTGTACCTATAATTTTTTTTCAATGATGCTTGACTCAAGCACCTTACTTATAAGGAAATTATTTATCTATGTTACAGGTCTGTCAAGAAGTAAGAATGTATTTTTTTTTTCGTCCGAAATCTATACCCTTATAGATGGTATAAATGCTCATCTAAAATAGACTTACCCTTTTTCAAGCACCCTTTTTTAATGCTTAAAATGTTAGTATGCTCATGTCTGCAATTTATATTCTAACATCTGGCTCTCTTCCTTTTTGTTACATACTATGTATATTTCAGTTCCACTATACTATTTCTCTAGCCTACACATAAGCAGGTCATATCGTTTTGTGTCTATAGAGAACATAACAAAACAATTTAATCATCTATAGAGACCAAGTAATCTTCAGATTTAAACCGATCTTGGTTTAGAGTTTCTGGAGTTTCTACTCCATAGATTTCTGGTCTACAACTAAACACATCTAGAAGGTGAATGCCTAATGATAGATTCTGTTAAAAGTAGTACCCAAAAGTTCTTAGTGTCATAGAATTCAATTTTTATATGTAGCCAATTCATACTGTAATAAGACATAGTAACATGAAATTCAGAACATACCACAAAATCTGCAAAGTGACCAACCTCCCACCACAGAACAACCTTGACTCTTATCTCTAGAAGTTCCCTTTTCTATGTATCTAGGGAATAAATATAAATTCATTTTTCTCTTGTTTTTCATCACTGTAAGGAACACTTAGTTTAGCAGTTTTTTTGAATGTAAATCATCCTTCTATACTCCTTGTAGTCTTTGCTCGACATCTGCATGTTCCTGGTAGTACCATTTTCCCCTTTCCTCTCCATTAACTTCAGCATTGATCTTTTCTACTGTATTGAGATGGTTTCAGTATCTTATCTTTATGAACGTTGAAATTTCTTTTACATAACGATGATAGTAGAACACTAGCTAAATATGTCATTATAAACTTTTTTTCATACTCTATTATTTTACATAGAAATACTATTTTTCTGAGAGATATCAGTTTCCAGTTTTAAACCTATTATAGGTTTAACCATTCTGGTATATGAGCCTCCTCATATTACTCCCATATCAATGTTTCTACTTCCTCACCATCTGTTACATGTATACCTGAAAGTATATCCAAGATAATTGTATACTTGAAGAAATAAATTTTTTTTTTCTTCATAAATTTTATAACAGTTAACCATTTCTTTGTGAGCACATATCTTGCCCAATTTTTGAACTTTGCTCCGATACCATTTGTCACGTCTCCCAAACCCATTTTTTTTTTTCATTTTCATAACAGGTCTATATACACCCCGATTGGGGAAAGACAATTGAACCTGTGATGAGTGCTACCCATATAACATAACTCACATATTCTCCGCTTTATGCGTCGATAACAGTTATAGTTTTTTATACTGAATCACTTACAAGTGCAAACTGTTATCCGGGGTTTAGATTCTTTTCAGTACTTATAACCAGCCATGGAATACAAGAATTTCCATGAGAATTTTTGGGCATGACCTCCCCCTATAGACTTGTATACTTATATATATATATATATATACATTACTTTGTATTTCTCAGGTTTTCTGTTCAGAGTTGTGTCCAACTCTAGATGATCACTAGGCCCTTGCTCAAACTTCCCAGTTTGCAGGCCTGATAACATTTTCAGTATTTTAAAGTTTCAGCATCGAGGTATAAATGTATGCCTCCTCGCATACATCTATATTTACGCAGTTAACCACCATTGCTCCAACTACTTTCCCAGTAGTTTCTATGGGCGGTAAACAGATGCTCTGTTCATGATATTTTTACATATGCTTACAATCTTCCCTGACACAAACTTTTATCACACAATAGATTTTGCAATAGGTTGTTCCCCCCTTATTTTTCTGTTATAACCATTCAACAGGTGTGACACTATGGTACAGATTCAACTGTTCCATGGAAAAACTAGGAAACAGATCCTCTTACTTCACTCAAATGGAGGTAGAGAATACTGAGCTAGATAGTTTAGAATCCCTAGTGTTAGATTCTCGTACTTAGTTAGGATTCAACTTCCACTTCCATATGTGTACAATTACATTTAACAGAATATTGAAATTTCTAAATTTTACAATTCTTTCCATTGTAACACAGCTGAGGGTTGTTGTTCCCTACTTTCTGTTATTAATTACAGTGAATTCTGGGCCATCAGTATTGTTATGATAGATTTAGTTATTTGGCACTTGTTGTTCATGGGTGCTGTTTGGTAAACAATTTCTGATTTTACACACAGAAATAAAATATTTCCTTAAGAGATAGCAAGCTATACCTATACATGGTTATCAGATTTTCTATTCAATTGATCTGTCATCTCTAATCTCATTACTACCAGATACTCATCCATACAACCCAACCATTTGTCTCTGATATTACTAGCTTTGGTTTGCCATTACATGAAATACTTAACAATTACTCAAGCTAACATTTGCATAATGCATCATAGCATGACAAATTCATAAACATCATAATGAACCATAACATCAAAATTCATAAACCATGGACATGTTTAATTCAACTTACAGAAATCTCCCAATTTATGCATGCACACCACTACTATGACCAGTCCTCCCAACCTTAGAATCCTCTTTATCTCCCAGAATTCACCCCCGAGCAGAGATCCTCCAAGAACAGACTAACCTCAATCTGTTCTGGAGCAACTTATTTAAGATGTGCTTTCCCCAAAGCCTGTTTCCAATTCTGCGTCCAGAATTTCAGGATGCTTTATTCCTGTTTAGCCTAGGCTTCCCATTTTGGGACTCTTTAAAGCTGCTTTAATCTTTTCCTCAGCTTTTCTAGCTTTTTTCTCACCTCTTCCCAACTACTCCTCTTCATTGGGGAAATTTAGATTTTTCCTCAAAAATCTAAATTAGAAATATTTCTTTCAAGGATTTTTGAAAGATTTGGGGAAAGTCTTTTTCCTTTTCCATTACCTCATGGATTAGGCATGTGATCTCACTTTCTCATCTGGTCATAGTGCATGCACAATATTTTATTTATTTTTCATAAATAAATAGTTAACCATATCCACATAATAATTATCCATTGGGGTCCACTCCCCTATGGATTTATGTTCAAATGTCAAATTTGAAAAGCATAGAACTTGGGGGTGTTACACCTTGAAAATACATATTTTGTCAATGGATTTAATATATGTTTAAGGCATAATACCAAGCAACCATTAAATTTAGGTATACACTTCCAAATTCCTAGGTACTTAATACTAAACTAATAGAACATTTCGCCTTTATGTCACATGAAGTATGGATATACGAATTCCTATATTGATATATAGGACGGGATATATATATATCGTAACAAGAAATGTAAATACCAGACCGATAGAAAAAATGAGATATGGACGCGATTTGTAAATAGGAAAAGCAAAATTTTTATACAAACCTTATCGCTATTCAAGCGCATCCATTGGCAAACTCCATAACACGACTGTTGTTATAAATTAAACCAAACTTTATATCTAAGTCATCAAAGTAGCTAACTGTGAACCATTCAGGGTACCGTAATATTCGAACCACTTAACCCTGATATGAAACGATGGAGGCTAGATTTAAAAACGGTGCTCTGCGGAAATAAAATCCATATTTATAAGAATAACCAATAAATAAATAAAATACTTTATAAAACTACTCAACGGAAATCCGAGGCGATGACTCTGTCTCCATATCTGTTATTACCTCCATACAACGAATTAGGGTTAATCGTTATAAAGGAAAAACTATAACAGTAAGATACCACAGAACCGCGTATCATAGGTCTGACTCAAAGGAGTCGCTACAGCTATTAAAACATCCTGCCCATAGCACTTTCGCTCACGAACGAGTAGTAATGAGTTGGGAAAACAAGCATGCATTGAAATAGTGTAAATATGACCGATTCATCTAAGAAACATGAAATAAAACAATTATACGGAAATATGACATAGGTCCTAACTAGTTATCAGTTGAGGGTAAACGATATCAGTTGTCTGCAAACACAGTCTAACAAATTTGGAGGCAGCAACCTCTGTTATGGAGCGAACCAGTTAGGGTTACCTGTGTTAGGGTTGGATTCCCCCTTGCGTCGCATTGATTCGCACGCTGGATTCACAGACTAGGAGTCGGCTGCGGAAAAATTAATCCAACGGAAAGCTTGACTTCGCAAGATTCCGTTGCGGGTCTCAGAAACTAAAAGATACAGAACCCAATAAAATGATAAAAACGTCGGCGATGAGTAACAATATACACCGCCATGCTAAAATTGTTAACCGGTGATACTTAACTGTGATAGCGTGGAAAATAAACTAGTATTAGGAAAACAGCCGGGATATAGCAGCCGATCTATAGCAACTATACAAAGGAAATAATGATGAGTTTAGAAAAAAAAAACAAAGAGCAGAAAGAACGCAGTCGGCATATGGATCTAGGATTCATAAGCGCTGGCAAGCCGTCTGGACTGCAGCTTCACAGTGAACCGGTTAAGATGCTCCCTCTGCAAGAACAACCCGGAAAAGAAAAAAGATTAGACATCATCTATGAAAGCCAGAAACTGTATGAACGAGTAAACACAAGGGTAACGAAAAATCTTACCTCTGAACCTCCTTGGCCGTCGCTCCAACTCTCGGCGATGACTGATAACCCTGCCCATAAGTAGCCTGGAGCACAACTGGAAGGTAGGTGGAAAGCCACCGTTCTAACTCATCGAATTAATGGAGAAGGGGTGGGTAAACAACTCAGTGCGAAACCCCATTTTAAACAGAAGGATAAACCGCAACCCTAAATTCTTTGCTCCATCAATTCCGAGAAGACTGAGATCGATAAAAATAAACGCAGCCACGCCACTGAGCGAGTACCATACGGCATTAGAGGGCGCCGAAAAGGTAGGTGGAAGTGCTACAGCTGGCATGCGCGAGGGTAAGATGTTAACCTAACAATGATAACTTTCCGATATCAAAGTCGACCTACAGTGCTAAGTACCGGTAAGGATGACCCGTAGCTCGCCACCCGTCAAGTTTCGGCTGAGCAGAGAACGTAACACGCCGGCGAACAGTACCTTAAGCAGTCGAGCGAAGCTGTCCCGGCCTGCAAAATCATATAAGAAGCAAAACCAAAACTACACGTTAAACTCGGTCTAACCGAGCACAGTTTGACATAATAGGGTCAACCAAAAAGAATTACAACGCCTGTCATAACCTTCCCGTATGCAATCACAGCCTGTATGCGTGAGTTGGAATACAAAATATAAATTACTCGCCCTGAGATAAATAGGTTTATAGTTTATCAAAGCTGTGAGGTGGAGTGGTATATCATTACGTGACGGGTCGTTGTATAATTATAAACGCATAATGTTCGGTTCACCGAGGAGAATTCCGACACGAATTAGAAAGTGGACGGCATAAAAATGCGGCACGCGTCGGGTTGACAGGTCTAACCGTCCACGCTGAATGGGAGAGGCCGAAACAATAAGTTATAGATCTGGTTCAAATGTAATAGTATGCTACTCGGGCATGCCTACGTGGTTATACAACTCTGCGTATAGATTATATAACTCTGCGTATATCCGTGGAGTTAATCGCACGGTGCATTATATATTACATTCATGACCATACCCCGAAAATGAGTCAAACCCTGTTTGACTATATATGTTATATATCGATAATCTTTTTCAATAGGCGTGCAACTATTCTTACTAATATATATATATGGGACATATATATATTTTTACATGTATATATATAGTATATAGGTATGAAGGGGATATACGTAGGTATGGGCTATGAATAGTCAAGAAGCAATCAAACTACTTTATTAAAGTATGTATATAAATATACATGTAGACTTCATTACACCAATGATATGAGTGTTATATATATGTATATATATATAGAGGGTGTATGTTGTGGATATAAATAGTATGGGTGTTGTATAGAATGATACCTACCCTATGTAGAAAAAAAAGGTCCCATATTAATAAAGAATGTATCTAAAATTTTTATCCATGGGGTTCCTGTATATATGAGGAATATAAATCTGAAATATAAAAAAAAAAAAAATTCTGACTAGAGGTGTTACAAACAAAACCGTCAAACCCGCAAGAAAACGTGTTGACGTGTCGGCTATGTATTCCGATGGTCAAGGCGCCGTAAATTCCTCACCCTACTCGAGTATGAGAACTACTCATGGTCATGATACGCAGATCTGCTAAGTACATGTGTTGATTTGGCAGTCAAATATATATATGTATGATAAGGAGTTACATATATATATATTCATATCGTTATTCCACGATAATAACTATGAGTGCGCTATATATATATCAATATATATATATATATGCTAGAGATAGGCATGAAAGAGATAGGCGGGTTCGGTGCATAAGTCGAGACAGAAAACTAATTCAATTGTAAATGCGTTATATATATGTAAATTGTATGTCGGTAATACATAGGTATATATATATGTGTGTGATAATATATATATATGGGTAAGCCAAAGATGTATATGTATGTGATTAAGAATAAAATAATTGGAATGTTCCATGGTGGTATAAATATAAAGATGCTAGATGAGTAGAGAGAAAAAACTTTGTCAAGATGTTACAAATTATGTGATATATATATAATTGCACATATGATATTTATTACATACAAGTAGTTAAGGTGGTAGTATATCGTTATATGTATTGACATATGATATTTATGTTATATAAGCGGTTGACATAAGTGTATCTCGGTATATGTATGGATCTATATGGGAGATAGATGGTATAAGGCATGTACGTAGATAAGGGCCTTAATAGAGGCAATAAGATTGTATGTGCAATAGGATTGTATGTGTTATAAATGTGATGTTGGAAAAGAGAGACAAGTTAAACTATTGGTTTCACAATTATTATCGAGAAAGGATACAAGTACTTATGTAAGGATAAATCAATGTAACCAATAAATATTCAAGGTCAAAAGTGGATGAAAACCATATAAGGGCTTGAATTAACACATAATTTCATAGGTGACATATGAAATTTAGAGGTAGTATATATATGGAATGGTTATAAGGAATGTTAAAAGAAAAATTAATACACCTATAAACTCCACTAGAGTGTGGTGGAATTGAGTATAAATAATTATGTGGGAAATTAACCTTCGGGATAAGGTTAAGAAATGGATATATGTTCCTAATATGTATATAATACTATGTGTTACCATAGTTATTGGAACAAAAGAAGAAGGAAAGCTTATAATAGAACATATAGAGAAAAGTGGATAATAGGAAAATGAAAAATTATATTTAATAGAGGAATATTAAATATAAATTGTAAATTCTTAAATTCCTATTAATAATATATATATATGTATATATATATAAAATAATAATAAATTAAAATGAAACAAATTTCACGTGGGACATAAGTTAAATCTACAATTAACATTATAAATATAGGTGATTTTGTTATATGTTATAATGTTAACATTGGTTGTATGAATATAATATCTTCAGACCTGATAGATTAAGGAAGAAGAAATAATTCACTGAGGAAATATTAAAAGTGAATTCACCGTAAAAGCTGCAAGTGAAGGTATGAATTAGGGTAAGTCATTGGAAAAAGGGGAAATTGTGTCAAATTCCATTTTGATGTTATCAAATAGTAATACTTGTGAATGGGATGAATGATAGCAAATACATGCATTCACACTATAAAATTTTGTTGGTGTAAAATTTAGGTAATTTCCCTGAGTTTTAATTTCAAAGATAAGGGCAAGCATAATCATGCATATAATATGATTGTTTCCATTCATGTATGAGTACTAATGAAAAGTTGTAAAATTGTTTAGTCAAGTGTGTAAGAGGAAATTTTGCACTCGGGAAACAAGGAGGGAAAAGTGAAGATAAATCACCTAGAAAAAAAAAAAACAAGAAAGGATAAGTAGTGTACTTAAAGGGGCACTAGACTATTATGAACCTGAACGGTTTGACTAATAACTGAATTTCTTAAGTTTATTGAAATGCAGAATATTGTTGTGGGTTATCAATTGTATGTACCTGACATTTCTTACATTGGTATGAATTGTGGACAGAGAACACAGAATAAAAGGTTTTCTAGACCGACTTCTTGCAAAGAAGTAGAAATAAAATCAACTGCATAAAGCAGGAGAGTACTCTGCTGGAACTAAGCAGGAACGAAGAAGAAATCTTCGTCAAAGTTGAAAAAGTCAACGTTAAAATGTAACACCAAGGAAGGTGTTGGAAGGAAGGGAAACTAATGGCTTATAACCTAGCCTTACCCTTGCATATTAAAATTCATGATGAGTGTCATATCTCCTTGTTAGAAAAATATAATTGTTGTACATAATGCTTCTCACATTATCAATTGGAATGTGGTCCAGGTGGAACTAGAAGAAGAATTCCTTCCAGAGCCGCTTCAAATCTGAAAACGGGAAGAAATTGAATTGCGAGATCGAACAGTAGCTGGAGTAAAGGTGCAGTGGAGCACTTTACTGCTGAAATTCTACATGGAACGATGAAGCTAAGATAATGGAAAAGCATTCATAATTATGTGCAAAATCAACTAAGTAGATAGTTGTCAACACCGAGGACGGTGTTTATTTTCAGAGGGGGAATATGTAACACCCCCAAGTTCTATGCTTTTCAAATTTGACATTTGAACATAAATCCATAGGGGAGTGGACCCCAATGGATAATTATTATGTGTATATGGTTAACTATTTATTTATGAAAAATAAATAAAATATTGTGCATGCACTATGACCAGATGAGAAAGTGAGATCACATGCCTAATCCACGAGGTGATGGAAAAGGAAAAAGACTTTCCCCAAATCTTTCAAAAATCCTTGAAAGAAATTATTTCTAATTTAGATTTTTGAGGAAAAATCTAAATTTCCCCAATGAAGAGGAGTAGTTGGGAAGAGGTGATAAAAAGCTGGAAAAGCTGAGGAAAAGCTTAAAGCAGCTTTAAAGAGTCCCAGAATGGGAAGCCTAGGCTAAACAGGAATAAAGCATCCTGAAATTCTGGACGCAGAATTGGAAACAGGCTTGGGGAAAGCATAGCTTAAATAAGTTGCTCCAGAACAGACTGAGGTTAGTCTGTTCTTGGAGGATCTCAGCTCGGGGGTGAGTTCTGGAGACAAACGAACTCTAAGGTTGGGTGGACTGGTCATAGTAGTGGTGTGCATGCATAAATTGGGAGATTTCTGTAAGTTGAATTAAACATGTCCCTGGTTTATGAAATTGTGATGTTATGGTTCATTATGCAGTTTATGAAATTGTGATGTTATGGTTCATTATGCAGTTTATGAGTTGTGATGTTATGGTTCATTATGCAGTTTATGAATTTTCATGCTATGATGCATTATGCAAATGTTAGATTGATTAAGTGTTAAGTAGTTCAAGTAATGGCAAACCAAAGCTAGTGATAGCATAGACAAATGGTTGGGTTGTATGGATGAGTATCTGGTAGTAATGAGGTTAGAGATGACAGATCAATTGAACAGCAAATCTGATAACCATGTATAGGTATAACTTGCTATCTCTTAAGGAAATATTTAATTTCTGTGTGTATAACCAGAAAATGTTAACCAAACAGTACCCATGAACAACAAGTGCCAAATAACTAAATCTATCATAACAATACTGATGGCCCAGAATTCACTGTAATCAATAACAGAAAGTAGGGAACAACAATCCTCAGCTGTGTTACAATGGAAGGAATTGTAAAATTTAGAATTTACAATATTCTGTTAAATGTAATTGTACACATATGGAAGTAGAAGTTGAATCCTAACTAAGTACGAGAATCTAACACTAGGGATTCTAAACTATCCAGTTCAGTATTCTCTACCTCCATTTGAGTGAAGCAAGAGGATCTGTTTCCTAGTTTTCCCATAGAACAGTTGAATCTGTACCATAGTGTCACACATGTTGAATGGTTGTAACAGAAAAATAAGAGTGGGAACAGCCTATTGCAAAATCTATTGTGTGATAAAAGTTTGTGTGAGGGAAGATGGTAAGCATGTGTAAAAATATCATGAACCAAGCATCGGTTTAACCGTCCATAGAAACTACTGGGAAAGTAGTTGGAGCAATGGAGGTTAACTGCGTAGAGATAGATGTATGCGAGGAGGCATACATATATACCTCGATGATGAAACTTTAAAATATTGAAAATGTTATCAGGCCTGCAAACTGGGGAGTTTGAGTAAGGGCCTAGTGATCATCTAGAGTTGGACACCACTCTGAACAGAAACCCTGAGAAATACAAAGTAATATATATAGATATATAAGTCTACTATATGGACTGAGAAGAGGGGAGGTCAAGCCCAAAAATTCTCATGGAAATTCTTGCATTCCATGGCTGTCTATAGATACTGAAAAGAATCTAAACCCCGGATAACAGTTTGCATTTGTAAATGATTCAGTATAAAAACTATAATTGTTATCAATTGTCTTCCCCCAATCGGGGTGATGTATATAGACTTGTTATGAAAATGAAAAAAAAAAAAAATGGGTTTGGGAGACGTGACAATTTTAGAACTCATTATGAGATAAGATTGCAATTTATTGTCCAATTTAATTAGAGGAAAATTAAATTAGACACACATTTCTTCTTGACTTTTCAACATAAATGGTTGTGCAAAACTGCTTCTTTGAAGTAAGCAAGTGCAAGGAAGAACAAATGCATATGCATAAACATGTCTCAATTATAGTGTTAATTATAGATACACTGTTTAGCTTCATAATTTCTAATAAAACATGTCTCAATGTTAATTATAGTTACAATGTTAAATATCATAATTGCTAATGTCTAAATCATTTCCAATATAAATATTTGGGAAGTTGATTCTTATATTCATGTTTTTTAGATAGGAAAGATAGTGTTTGGAAATTGCACACCGTAACCTTTACAAAAAGTGATTAGTATTATCTATCTATTTTCTTAAATTTTTCTACTTAAGAGCTTCAACATGGAAAGCCTATAAGCCTATTATTTCTTTCAACTTTTGGCACTAGTAGTTGCAACTCTTATTCTCATCGTGCTTATATTAGAGGACATTTCCAATTTTTTAGAAAAAAGAAAAGAAAAAATATGATAAAATGTAATTCTATAATAATAAATTCCTTTCTACTTTGTTGAAACGAACTCTATAAAAGGATATTGTTATTATATTTTTGAAGAACTATGTTTGGCTAATGTTGAATAATACTAGTACAATCACCAAATTTCCAATTGTCTAATCCAAAATTAGTAAATAGGAAATCAATTTTCTTATTACAGGTTACTTGTATGAATAAAAGCTAAAAACACCTTGTACTTGTTGATAACATAGACATGGTTAATAAAAATTTAACATGGTATACCATATTAACAAAAATGTATACCATGAAGTAGCTAAATGTGATTTGATATCATTAAAATTTATAGTAGTTTAACACCATTTCACATATGATATAGTCAATTCTGAAAATATTATTGCAGTTAAAAGTTATTTGTAAAAAATACGGTCAAAGGAGATGCGAAAAGGGTCAGAGAGTTCAATGTTGAGATTTCATCACACAGAATATGGAAGGACGATAGTAGTTAAAAATGATTTGCAAAGAAAATGGAGGGAGGATAGAGGAGGAGGGGAAAATAAATGAAAGCATATATTTCATCACAAAAAATACATGATGATTTCAAATATTGTGTGAAAAAATAGATTTCACCACATGGAATACATAATTATTTCAAACATTGTGTGAAAAAATAAGCTTGGTTAATGTTGAATAATATGAGAATAATGTCCAAATGTGCCATTATGTAATCCATTATTAGTAAATAGTAAAATAATTTTAAGCAGTGAATGTTATGAGTACACATTACTTCTCTGAATAAATTCCAAAAAACAACTTGTATTTATGGACAATAGATCTTTGGTTAATCAAGATAGAACATGATGTAGCATATTAATGAAATAATCTACCGTAGAGTATCTAAATGTCATTTCATATCATTAAAATCCATATTTTAACATTACTTTAAATATGATATGCACAATTATAGCAAGATCTATGCGGTTACAAGTTATTTGCAAAAACAATGGTTGGAGGATAGGTGACAAGGGTGTAAGAGTTGAAAGCCAAGATTTTACCACACGAAATATGGAAGAATTTCATACATTATTTATAAAGTTCTCTTATTTATTAAAATACTTTTTTAATGTTCATTTTTTTTGTAGACCTATAGAACAGTGAAAATTTGTACTCAAACTCAAATTTTAATTACCCTAATTATTTTTAAAGTAATCATCATGTGCATATAGAAATGATTTTTTTATCAATAAGGTATATAATTTAAATACTAAGTTCATTATCATATTCACTGATACCATTTTGGTTTATTTTGTCTCTTTGGGTTTGTGCCCCTTCATTGTGGAAAAATAGTAGAAATTAATCGACAATTAATTAAATAAATATAATAAATTATAATGTGACTCTAAACCAAATCTATGTGGTTGGAAAGATGAATGAGGAGAAGAAAAAAAATATAACATAACATACAAAAAAATATATACATAAGCCATCTAGGTAATTTTGGATATAGAAAATAACCTTCGATATGAAATTATTTATATTTAGGCTTAAAAGTAAATGAATTAGAAACTGCGAACCATTCTATGAAAAAGCCATTTGTATTTAAAGTAAATAAACCCTTATTTAGAGATTAAATGAATTCAAAATAAAATGTATAAAAATTCAAAACATCTGATCACTAGTAAATATAAAAAATAGCACAACAAGTTTTAAGGAAACTTACACTATGTAAAAGCATGTGTCCTTTATTTCTTAATTATTTATGGCATTTGTGCCTTCTTGAAATAATTTATTTAACTTTGCAACAATTTTAAACATTGTATGAATATCTCTTTCTCAATTTCTATGTTTTTTTCCTGCAATTGAGTAGCTAAAGTGTTGGGAAAAATACTGAGAGGGGGCGTGAATCATTATTTTCAATAATCACAGTATTTTACATTTCTCTTACTGATTTCTAAATGTGACTTTGATTAGCCCAACTATAATATATACATATATACATTAACATAAACTTGTGTATACTGAGATAAATTTATTATTAGATACACTTGCAGAAACATTATTTAACCAAGCTTACTAGTTATGCATCAGATAGTTAAGCAATAAATATGCATAGTAATAAAAGAATAAATCATCACAAAAGAGAATCACACATAAACACCAAGATTTAAGGTGGAAACCCAATTTGGGAGAAAACCACCGCTGTTGTCATCTCTGTATTCAATATTTATTATATGGAAAACTTCTTACAAAACTTTACTGATGCAAACTAATATCAGTACGCAAACATCTATCTGCACAAGGCTGCAACCTTCTGCCATTCCCCAGCTATTACCGGAAGGGAGCTCCAAGCCCTTGATCTCATTCACCAGCCACTATTGAGAGGAAGCTTCAACCGCTTGATCAGAGCAACAACTTCTACTGGAAAGAAGCTACTACTTCCATACAAAATTCTTCAACCCTTAGAACCACTACAGACCACGTTTCATAAATTTTCACACTTGATCCAACAACTTCAACTCAACTCAGCAAAAAGAGGAACACCCATAAACTTAACACAAACTTCAAATAGAATAGTGAGATCACTGTAACCAAAACATAGTAATAAAGCTAAATTCCATAATCATAATTCAGAAACAGTTTCAACCCTCATCATTCATTATCTTAAATGCATACACTAATTTTCTTTACTGAACCTACGTGTATACACACTTTCCTTCACACCAACTTGTGCATAGATATGAGAATATTGAATTTACATAATATGATCAGCCTCAGAACCACATCTGAGGCTTTCATTCAGATATCTTTTCAGTTTTACAGAACCCTTATTCATTTAGCCATTATTAATCATATTTACTCACTCATTGATCAGATTTGTACATATTCAACTTAGCAGCATATACAGTATTCAAGCAGCCCAGATCTACATGAATAATTCATTGAAGACAATATAAATACATCAGCAATAAACATATAACCTCTCCAGCTACCTTCAGAGAACCTTGACTCCCACAAGATCCTTTTCTTAGACAAAGCTGCGTATATACGCACTTTCACAAATATTAACTAGCGTATAGATCTGTAAATATTAATTTTACATAATGTTTCAGATATATAGACTTACCTAGATTTCTTCACTTCACTTCAGAAAACTTGCAGCAGGTCACAGATCCAATCATTTCTTTAATAGATCAAATACATAGTCATTTTAGGTCTATAGATCCTGATCCATCATTGTCTCCAAGTGTGAATCATAGGTTCAGATCTACCAATAAATAGGTTTCATCCCATGCATATATACTTTAGAGAGAATTATTCAGTAACAACCCTTACAGAAGCACTCACCTTTCACTATGATCTTCTTCTCCTTATATATATTTAGCCTTTACTAATACTATGAGCCAAAACTACACAACTACCGACGGTATTCTTGGACAAAATCAAATAGAAGACACAACACTAAATACTATGTGCTAATACCATGGTAATGCCCCATGGTATCATAATTTTAGAGCGCAAAAGGTATATGCGACTTGGCTTCTTCATACGCTTGTGTATATGCGCTTTCTCTTCATAAAAACTGTGTATATACCAAATTGCGTATGCAGGTGGGTTGCCTTCATCAAATCAACATATAAATTGAGAAATAATTATTGTTTCATTTCTCTAGCACTTACCCGAATTCGTTTTTGTATCACATCTGAAATGACCTGTAGAAACTTCGTTTTTACATTTTTAATAAATAGGTTTCTATCAAAAGGCAACTCATCAAGTAGGTTTCCATCAAGGACAACGTCATCAAGTACGTTGTCATCAAGGACAACATATTGCATCATATTGTCAACAATATCCCCCTTTGGACTTGATGGCAACCATGATGTTGTTTTATCACCACAACAGATAGATACATTAATAATAAACATTATTCAAACACCAAGTTACTCTCCCCCTTTGACATCAAGGGAAAAGGGTAGATCAATAACAAACCAATGTTTCTCTTTCCTTGTAGAGAGAAGAGCTCTGCAGATCGGATGTGCACTGTATTGACCATGCTCCCCATGAGTTCATGCTAAATATTTAGACATATTTTTCTCAATGAACTTCATGACTCTATAACTTAATCAAGTATGACCATTCCTATCACCAAGGACTCATGTTCACATCAATTATCCAACCAAGTGGAATTACATATTTGAACAAGTCCTTACATGACTGAATATAACAAATTTTTCAACATTCCATTTTTCAAATTTTTGAACAAGTCATTTTTTTTTTCAACATTCCATTCTCCTCCTTAGGGTCAACCCCAACTTCTAAATTATTTATTTATCACACCTACCATAGATGCATTCATTATTTATAAGCAGTTCAAGGTAACTTTAGCAATGTTTTTCCATTTTTTTTTTCTTATGCACCATAATCATTTTTCTAATATTATGCATGCAAAGGTTGGCAATTAATCTGCTCTATAACCAGTGAGTGCTTAGAAGGGTTCATAGGTACATGTAACA
>JAXQQM020058262.1:0-10461 GCA_034641835.2 Pinus albicaulis
CATCGCCTGTAGTTACCACTATGCGTGGGCAAGTGATCGTACCTGCTGTGGTCGTTGATCGACTGGTTATGCACACTTCTTCGCTATATCAGAAGAAGTAGTTTAAGGTAGGGGACTTGGTCTACCTACGACTTCAGCCATACCAGTAGTCGATGCTGAAGCAAAAGGGAGCCGAGAAGCTCAAGCCCCGCTTCTATGGACCTTACAGGGTGATCCGCAGGATTGGGGAGGTTGCATATGAGATAGAGCTACCTACAGGTAGCTAGATCCACAATGTCTTCCACGTATCATGCCTGAAAAAGGCATTGGGGCAGCAAGTGATTGCAACAGAGGAGCTTCCACCGACAGATGACGAGGGGCATTTGGTGTTGCAGCCAAAAGCCATCATCGACACCAGGGAGAGACAACTACGGAGCAAGACAGTTAGAGAGTACTTGGTGAGGTGGAGGAACTTGCTTGATGAGGATGCCACTTGGGAGAGTGAGAAAATCTTGCAGCACCTATCTTTGCAGTTGCTTGAGGACAAGCAACGTTTTGGCGGGGAGGACTGTAATATTCCCAATTAGCAGCAGCTAATTGGTAATATTAATTTTGGCCAATTTTATTTTTCTAATGTTAAAGTCAGTTAATAAAGTGGGTGATGAGACACATAACCCATACTTAGGAAATTATCATTCCCTAAAGTCACTTGAGCACATATTTACTTGACAGCGTGGGGCCCATGAGGGTGAAGTGGTAGCGTGAGGGAAGAGACAGTGTGGGCAGCGTGGGCCCATGACAGCACAGTGAGAGAGGGACATCGCAGTGAGAGAGGGACATCACAGTTTGGTGGGGCCTGGATGAGAGCAAGGCTCTCAAAGCATAAAAAGGGGAAGAGGCTCCTCATTCTCTCATTTTATTATGCATCTCTGATTTCTGTCTTTTGACATTGAGCACGCTTTTGCTGTTGAGCGAAGTTTGCTAGTGTTGTTTAGCACGTCGGGTGTCTCCGAGTGGAGATCCCAACCTCAGCCCTGGGGGAATTCGAGTGCCTACTCGGGTGAGGAGTTTTATCCATCGTTTTGCAGGAGGGAGCCATAGCATCTTCAGCCAAGATTATGCATTTTCTTGGACATTACAGTCTCTTGGAGGGATCACGCAGTTTGTGGTAGAGGCAGTTCCGGGAGTAAGGATATATCTGGGATTTTAGCCCGAGGATAGTGTGAAGGGATCAGCCCTTCACTATTCATCATTTTGATACAGGAGGAGGCCATCATTTGCAAAGGATCATTCAAGGCCAGCGTATTTCATTGGGATAGCGTTATTTCCCAACGGAGGTCAAATTCTGGGGTCAGCCATTCCGGGATTCCTTTCTGGGCTTTTCTGGGTTATTGGAGGAGAGTTCATTTCCAGAGTTCACATTTTTCTGAGCAGGGGAACAGACCCCAAGAGCCATTCCATTTCAGCAGTAGCAGCAGTCCGGCAGCAGCAGCAGCAGAACATTTGGAGATTACACGGTCCTTGACAGAGCAGCCATTCATTGAGCTTATTACAGCGTGAAGAATAGCTCGATCTTGGGCTTAAGAGACTTATAAAAGGTGCAGCAAGAAGACTGAGAAGTGTACTATAGAAAGTAGAGGCTAGGATTGAAGGAAGTCAAGAAGAAGCACATTGTTTAGGGTTGCTGAAGTAGAGACCGAGCTTCTCTAGGGCAAGTGTAGTACAATGCAGAAAAGGAGGATCAAAATAAGGAAGCTGAGAAGAGCAGTGAAGAATAGTGACAAGGGTCTTGGAGGAATACTTGTGTCAAGGATCTTTGTCATGGTCTTGGTACTCGTCAATTGAAGCTCTATAAGAAAATTTTCTAATTGGCTTTTCCTCTCAAAGAGCGAGAGGTTTTGGCCCTGGCTTGCAAGCCTAAATCTCTATTGTACCATGCAGTATTGTGAGGGGCTTCAAACCCCCTGCGTTCCCGTTTCCGAAACGCGCTCCGTGCGGGAGCGTTTTGGAAATGCTCGGAAATGCGCTCCCGAAAACGCTTCTTGAGGGGAGCGTTTTGGGGAGCGCGTTTCCGAACCTGTTAAAACGCTCCCTGTCTTTTCGGGAGCGTTTCAGGAAGCGCTCGGGAGCGAACGCTCCCTGAGCGCCGCTCCCAAGCGCTTCCGACGTTTAAAAAACACTTCGGGAGCGTTTTTTAAACGCCAGAAGCGATCGGGAGCGTTCGCTCCCGAACGCTCCCTGGAACAAAAAACGCTTTCCGCCGCACGCAAATTTTTTTAAGTGAAAAATCGAATTGTTTATAAGGGGGGAGGGGTTTCATTTTGGTTTTTATTGTTTGTTGAGTATTGAGAGAGAGAGCAAGAAGAGTTGTGGAGAGCAAGGAAGGAGAGCAAGAAGAGACAAGGAGAGCAAGGAGCAAGGCAACAGGAGGATTGCAAGAAAGAGGTAGGCCTTCTAATCCAATTTTGTATTTTCTAGGATGAATTTGTAGATTGTTAAATTGTTTAAAAATGAAAACTTGAATTTTTCTTGAATGTTGCATTTTATTGGATTTAAAACTTAAAAATGAATTGTTTTTTTCCTATGTTGCATTTCCTATTCCCATTTGGCATTTTTCCATTTGTTTTGCAGGCTAGAAACTTGAAACTTGAAACTTGTTTCCATCATGGCTATATGGCTAGGGATTTTCCTCATGTTGGTTCCTTTCTTTGTGATAATGGTGTTGGAGAGTAGTAGAAGAAAGAGGCAAATCAGAGAAGAGGAGGGTTATGGTGGATTTGAAGAAAATCCCGAAGAGGAGGAGGATTATGTTGAGGAGGAAGTGGGGAGTGGAGAACATGTGGACACAGATTCCCCAACTAAACAAGACCAAACTCAGACACCTTTGTGGAAATATGTTCAGAAAATGGAAGGAGGGAAAGGTGGTGGAACCACTAAATTTATTTGCCCCCATTGCAATAAACAATACCATGGTTCATACACCCGTGCGAGAAGGCACCTTTGTGGGATAATGCCAAGGGATGGAACTAAAAATATTGGAATCAAAGTTTGTACTAATGTGCCAGCAACACATAGAGAGATATATAGGAAGGAAGAGGGGGCTGCCCTACAGAGATCATCTAAAAGATCTAGGGGTTTCATTGATTCAGGCCCAACACGTCATGGACAAACAAGTTCAACTTCCACCCATGCCAGTGGTTTTGGAGGCAGTGGCACTGGATTAAGGCGTAGAACCATATCCGATTTCCTAGACGAAGGGTGTAGGAATGATGTGGATTCAAAAGTTTACCGATTTCTATATGCATGTGGGGTGCCATTCAATATTCTTCGCTCACCTCATTGGCATGAAATGTGTAATAACCCTCTAAGGATTATTCATAGTTTGACACTTAATTTCAGCTACTGCTAGAGAGGGACTTAGTGCTAAATTGACCGACAAGGCATACCACTGTTACAACTGTCATATTTCCATTAATACAATCTAAGACATCCTATTTAAGTTCAGAATCTATGCATATATATATATATATATATATATATATATATATATATAATTCAACAGTAATACAATTTGATGACAGAGCAGCAATGAAATTACTATTTTTGCATAAGGAACTAATCTATACATGAGAATTACCTGGAATACAGTAGAAAGATTTAATGGTGACACTCCTCAGGCACTCCTCCTGTGATGCTGTGGGAAGATTGGACAGTTCACCGAAACAATATAATCCTCCCAGCCGATCTAGGAACAATCCTAGACCCAGAAGATCACTCTTCTGCCCCCGTGCCCAGAATCCCAAGAACGATGAGACTCCCTTCCAAGAATGATGAGACTCCCTTCCAGTGCTGATAGTATCCTTCAATCTTTTCTTTTGATAGAATGCAGAACTTTTCCTCCAAAGACCGTCCCCTCCTCCTTCACATCCTTTTCACTTATATTGATTTTCTCCACCGCCTTCAACTCCCGTAGATATTCTCTCATTTATGAGGGTGGGTATGCATTTAAGGAGATATTATGTTCATTTAATGAGACATTTAACTTAGAGATAAGGTTTTGGGTTAAGTGCATGAAATATCCAAGTTGAATCCTTATCTAGATACGTGGAAGTGATGGCTTTAAGTAAGGTCTTAATTTGAATTTAATTTGTATTAGATTTGTTTTTATCTTAATTAATTTGCCTTAATTAATTATATTATTACTTTATTAGTTCACCCATATATATAATTTTTAACTAAATTATAATCTGGTTTTCTTAAATAACACTCTCCCATGCCTGTTGAGATTTTGTTATATCATGGCGAGATAAAATATATAGTAATATTAAATTCGTTATTCTCACTTAGGTAGCCTTAATACTAGTGCGGGGTATGCGATATAGGCATGGCTATAATAATGATGTCGATACTCGTTAATGTTACGTCAAGACTTCTACTAGTATGGGTTGTTACAAAATGGTTTCTGCCATTAATGATGCCCCTAAAGGATACAAAAGCCCTGGGTATGACAAGGCCAGAACCGTGGGTCTTGATCATGAAAAAGCTAAAATAAACAATTCTTTGGCTAGAATGACAAGTTCGTGGAATGAGCATGGGCTGTCCATTGTCTCTGATGGATGGACCAATGTAAAAGGAAAACCATTGATAAGTGTTTTGGTTGTGTCGGTTAGTGGTGCAATCTTCCTGGCAGCATATGATTATTCAGACAAATTCAAAACCGGCATTAACATTGCAGAACCATTACTTGATATAATTGAAAAGATTGGGCCATACAATGTCATACAGGTCATCACTGATAATGCTGCTAACTGTAAGGCAGCAGGAGCAATTATTGAGGATAAATACCCCAACATTTTTTGGTCTGGATGTTTGGTTCACACAATGAACCTTTTGATGCATGATATCATCAAAAACAAACAACCTCAATTCAAATGGCTTGGTGATTTGTACAAGAGAGGTAAAAAAATGATAAAATTTATTACAAATCATAGCAATACCCATGGGCTTTTCCTTACTCACTCCAAATTGGAGTTGTTGAAGATAGCAAAAACTAGATTTGCTAGCTATTACCTCACCTTCAGACGCCTTTTGAAGGTAAGAGAGTCATTGGCTGCAATGGTATCAAGCCCACACTGGCAGCTATTAAAGGACAGGGCAGCAACAATAGTTGACAGGCAAGGTTTCGAACATGTGGAGGAGACCGCCCTTGACCATCTATTTTGGGCACGTGTGAGGGAAATTTTGAGTTTTACCAAGCCCATTTATAACATGATTCGCTTTGCAAATACTGATAAACCAGTGATTGGAGAGGTTTATGAGCAGATGGATAGCATGTTGGGGCAAATAAAAGATATTGTGAAGGATAATGATCCCAACTTGTATGCTATGATTCATGACTGTGTGTGTGCACGGTGGAATAAACTCAATGTTCCACTACATGCTTTGGCATATATCCTTACGCCAAAATATTACTCTCCATCTTGGTTGGGCCAACCTGCACCTGGAGGTGGGGTTAGGGTGAAACCTCACATAGATCCAGAGGTACAAGAGGGGTACATGAAGGCATTGGACAAATTGGTACCCGACAGGGAAGAGTGCGCTAGATTGCGCCTTGAATTAGGCAAATACTTCAGTTCCACTGCTAACTTGGTTCTTTCCATGCAATGGAAGACAGGGATAGATTTGATGCTCTCACATGGTGGGAAGCATATGGCGGCATGGGACTTTTGCCAAAGTTGGCTAAAAAGGTTCTCTCACAGGTTGTGAACACTTCTTCTGCAGAGAGGTGTTGGAGCACCTACAACTTTATACACAATGTGAGAAGAAACAGGCTGAATGAAAACCGAGCTAAAAGCTTGGTTTATGTGCATTATAACTTGAGGTTGTTGAGCCATTACTGTGATCGGGAAAATGAGGATCAATCATACAGAGTCTGGGACAACAACCCAGAGGATGATAATTTGGAGGACGGCACGTTACATCTAGAAGAATTGGAAGCAGAACTTTATAGGGATGATGATGAAGCATCAACAGCACCGCCACACACAGGGCCAGTCCCACCATCTACTGGTAGCAGTGCGGGTGCCAGTGCCAGTGCCACTCCTCGATATCACACTGTTGTTCCTTTGCAGATCCAACCTCCACCTTCTAGTCGTGGTCATGGTACTCCTGAGAGTACTAGAAGACCAACATTTCCCCGTGGCTCACAAAAATTAGACATTTCTCGTGGGCGTGGCAAGGGGCCAGCCAGATAAAATATATTTGTTGTTTACTATTTTCTATTTGTTGTTAATGGGGCTGAATGGGCTTGAAACTCGACTTCTTTTCGCGATTTACATATTTAATTGACAATTTAAGTTTTAAGTTTGAATTTGAAAGGTGAAACTTTGGAAGGAATTTATAAGTTTATCGTTTACAAGTCATTATGAATTATGAATATGATGCTTCATGAAAGTTATATGGTGATCAATGAAATAATGATGTTAAATGTTATATATTGAATTTTGAAATCAATGAATCAATGATGATAAATGTATATTGAATTTTGAAATCAATGAATCAATGATGATAAATGTTAGATATATTGAAAATTCTGAAATCAATGATGATAAATGTTATATATTGAATTTTGAAAGCTTGAAACCTTCAGATTGATGATTCGCGAGACTCAAGAGTCAATATGTTGTATGCTTCCAATTTGTGGGCGTGGTTGATGAAGATTATAACTTCTAGATGATTGATGTTATATGATTCAATCTATGTTTTTATGTTTTTTTATGTCTAATTCATCATTCTACATGTTTTTGTTGACATATATGCATCAAAATATAAAATATATATATATATATATATATATATATATAAACGCTCCTAAAACGGTCCTAATTAAGCTTATAAAAATGTATGCCCCACTGCAAGCTCTTCCGCGTTAGCTTCTCCCGCTCCCAAGTAACCTTTGGTTTCATGTGTATTTGATAATTGACTTGATGAGAAGAACATAATAATCTAACGAAGACAAGATCTAAGGAAGAAGCATAAATAAAATCAAAAGTAATTATCAAGGAGAGAAATTTAATAAAAGGCCCTAATTTATGAACAAAAACTTGGGGTTAAATGCTTTGTATGGGGACCACGCCTATGCTAAATCACCAAAGAATCATCCACACACCATTCAAGAGTATTGCTTGAGACTTGGGATCAAACTGCTTTAGTGGGTGCAGATGAGGCTGAGTGCAAGTCCTGGGTGACTTTTACATCATAAGTATGCCCCTCATAGTGTGACAGCTTAGCTATATGGAGTCTATAAGATGTATTTCTCAAAAAAAAAATTAGAAATCATTGTTTGTGCCGCTTCCTCCTTGTCTAGCACAAAAACAAATGTAACCCTTGTCAATCTCTAAAGGAATCTACATTCCAACCCCTAGGCTCCCAATTATCAATGTTCCACTTGTAAAGAACCGTTTTCATAGGCATTTTACATAAAAAAATGGACATTGAAAGTCTTCTTCTTGAGATTATTAACAATAGAAATAACCTCAACATACATTGAAAATCCCATGTCAAACTCTCCCCAACTCTAGTGGAGGGTTGTGTTCAATAATGGAGGGTGTCCTCAATTGTCAATGAAGATCTCCACTTTGGAGAGGGCCTTCAATAGGCAGGTGTCTCCACCTAGACCCTAGTTTTGCTTACTAATGTAGGTGATATTGATGTGATTTTTCTTCGTAGGTGTTGTTAGTCATCAGTAATTTTTGCTGATATCAAAAGATGACTAAATTATGATCCTAGATTTCTAGAAACAAGATTTGAGAAATATTGTTAGTTCTAGAAATCTCACTACCTTCATTATCCCAAGCTTAACTGATTCACTAAATTTTCCTATCTTTGCCTTCTCAAATTACCCTGCTCCTCTAAAGAAGACTCCATTTTCCGGGCTTACTGGCCTCATTTTTGTTCCCCCCTTCACTCTCATTCACCTTCTTTTTCCCTATACAAAACCCATTTTTTCCTTCCTAAAAACCCTCTTGGAACCGCCCCCCCCCCCCCGTCCCCCCCCTCATTGCCCGCCTCCCTCATTCATCATTTTCCTAAAAAACATATTAAACAATGTAAAAATCTCTTTTTACATTGTTTAAGGTTAAAATATAACCTATCGAGTTCTTTTTTTATTAAAAAACCCTGTTTTATGTATTAAACCCGCCCCTTTTTGACATAACAGGCCTTAAGCCCCTCTCTGCTTAAGCCCTAGCCCCTTCGCTCCCATATAACCTTGCCCTCCAGTTTCTCTTAAGCCCCTTCTCCATTTAAATATGTCTCCACCCCTTTACTTTTTATAAACCTTGCAAACCTTATGAAAAGGCCCAAAACCTTTGGAAAAATTAAAGTGCGAACCCCCTCCTTCCCGTTCCGCTCACACCCTCGATCGACTCATCCGCACCATCGATCTAGAGCCCTGGACCCCGATCCGATGGTTATCGCATCCCCGACCTTATCCCACATTGTTTTGACCCCGCGCTCGGGCCCGCCTTCCACTAAAACTCCGCTGACCAACGATTTTGTGCCACCTATCCCCGGGCTCCACCCTCCAAACCTGCACTCCGCTCCCCAGGTCATTCCGCACCATAGATCTCATCATCCGAGATCTGACGGCCCAGATCCCATATCGCATAGAAAATTGCGATGGGTTTAATAGCACCCCCATCCACGCGATAAACCACCCCGGTTTATCAAAACCCCCTTTCATCCCTGTGCCAAAATTCAAAGTTCCGCCTGATTCCACCTTCGAAACCCCGCCTCCTGCTCCATTCCTCCCTCTGCATTCACCTCCCGACAACCCAGAACCCTGAAAAATGCAGTCGAACCTATTCTCGCAGGTTTTAAAGATTAACAGTTTTTTTTTTGTGCAGGTTTAATGGCGGAAAGGGGCCAGATGCCCTCCTACAATCCATAAAAGAAGAATGAAACCCCTAGATGACGATCCACAGGTCTCAATACCAAAATGAGTAGATCAGAGGCCTTTCTCGGGGTTTGATCGGTGATGAAGCATGCTCATCAATGGATCATAAACCCTCCAGCACATAAAGAACACGTCCCTGCACAAAGGACAAACACAGACAGTCAAAGAAACAGCAAAGGAAGAAAAGCAGAAGAGTTAAGGGGCTAATCCTAATTAATGGACAAAACAAAAGGATTATCCAATTAAAACAAAGATTAAAGATAGAACAAAGGACAGATTAACCTAAGATAAATTCAAATGACGCAGCTCACAGCAGTTATTCCTCTCAAAGATATTTTTAGCCACCTAAGTGTTTTGTTTCCTTCAAGAAAGCATTAGGCAGTTATTGGGCTGAGTCAGAGATATTTTATTTGTCCAAACAGTTATTGTAAAAGTTATGAATAAGCCTTAAAGTCAACACATTCACCTATTTTTCCTTAGAAGTTAAGATAGAAGTTATTAAAACAGAGAAGTAGCTGCAGATATTCCTGCCTTGAGCCTTGCATGGTCTTCAAGGTCAGGAATGCACTTACTTTGTAATAAATGATACTCAAACCCTATCTTAAGCTTCACCTCCTCATTTGCAGCATAAATACTGCATTTGAACTCATTATCTTGTTGGCATTTGATGACTCTTTGAAGTAATACATACTCTCTTGGAAGTTGAAAGGAAATTGAAGTCTTGGAACTTGTGGATGTCTTGATTTGTTTGTTGATGGAAGAGGCTAGATCATTGGATCCCTGAGCTTGGTTGTTGGTGAATTGCTTCTAATCTGTTATCGTTATTTCCTGTTTTCATTATATTTCCACCTTTCTGTGTTGCAGTAGAATAAAAGTTTTAGGCTAAGAAATGTCTTTTGAAAGCACCTTAGTTTTGTTTATTCTTCACTGCCTTAATGTTTTCTTCTGCTAGGATATTTCAGAAAATTCTTAATTGCTCTCTGGATCCCCTAAGCCTATTTATTTCATGAATAGTTGAATACAGTTGGTTTCAAGCATGATTTATGGTTTTCCCTGCTTACTTGCTGCCACTTAAACACTGTTTTTTGAAGTCTCTCTCTAAAGTACCATTCTTTAAAGTCTGCCAAAGAGGTTTTGTTTTGATCATACCCTTTGTACTTGCTTAACTAATTGTTTTAGAGATCTTCATAACTATAATCTAAGATGTTTAGGAGTTCCCTCTTCTCTGATTACAGTTATATGTGTTTCTTAAATGTTTTCTGTCCTTGAAAATGAAATCACTAGAAGTTAAATGAGTTTCTCGCCTTCTATATTTCATTCTAAACGTTGTCTTGAAGTATTACTTGCTGAAGTGTGGATTGTAGAATTCATGGTTTACCCTGTCTATTGATTGCCTCTTTATGTTCTTGTGATATTTTTGCTTACACGGATCCGTTTGGGAGGGGCAGAGATCCTCTGGATCCCTGCATCTCGATACAAAACGGTTACTGATACTAAGATAAATGATGGTTTAACACTTGAGTTTG
>JAXQQM020067621.1:0-73680 GCA_034641835.2 Pinus albicaulis
AGTAACGACTTGCACCATCAGCGTAACCGATAAAGGGAGTGGACTGGGGGTCCTACGGAGTGGTGTGACAAGACAACGAATGAGGGGAATAGGGAGAATGACAGCAGCGTGAGTGGGCAGAAGACATCGAGCTGCAGCTGCGGGAGGGAGTGCACAGGGCAGGATGACGATGACTCTCATACAAGCGGGAGGGTTGAATATGAGGGCTATCGGAAGTATGACGGGAACTCGGGCTGCGGAGGTCAATAGAGATATGGATGGAGAGATCTCGGTTATGGGTGGAAAAGAGGGGATCTGACGAAATGACAGGGGAGAAAGCAGGGGGGCTGGGTTCCGGGTGTCTCGCAGAGGAGGAAAGGTAAAGAATGGTCGAGGTGGACTCTGTCATCTGAACTTCAGGGGGAGTAATGATGATGGGAGGAGGGGGATCCTTGGGTTGACCCGAGGCATACTGCGTGAGAATGGGAGAGGCGGATTGATTTTGTTCAACCTCAGACTCTCGAATGACCTCTAAAGAGGCGCGATAATGCATCAGGTGAGGACAATGGTGGGAGTAATGGCAATGGACACCGCACAAAGCGCAGGGTTTGTTGGTGCGGAGATTCGTGGGGTTCTTGGTTACGGATGAAGAAGGAACGGAGGTTTCAGGCACCGTAGACTCGGGGAACACGACTTTAACCATGGGCTGGATACAGGGCAACTCGGGACAAGCATGGGTGGGATGACCGGCGACATCACACAAGGCACAGGGCTTGGCGGGTGGGGGAGGGGCCGGGTCAGTCGTGGTGGTCTTATCTTTGAGTGCCCCCTTACAGGCTTCGCTTTTCTTCCTGGGAGCCATCACGACAGGAGAAGGATCCTGTGGAGGTGCTGGAGGCATAGTGGCAACGGAGGAAGCGAGGGGGACCGGTTGGACCGGTGTCAAAGCCATGTAGGGTTTGGGGTGACCAGGAGGGGTGGCAGCTGGAGGGTCAAGGTACCAGACCGGAATGCCCGAGGTTAGGTTAGGGAGAGAAAGGGTGGCCATGACGGGGATAGAATATACTCCGGGAGGGGGAGCCAGGAAAGGGATCTGCCCAGCAGGGTAATGACCAGGAGGGACGGCTCTGAGATGGTTAAGGCCCGGGGGAACTGAGCCAGGAGGATAAAGGGGTTCAAGGATACCAGCTGTAGGAGGAGGGCCAGAAGGAAGAGGTCTGGCTGGCGGAGAAGTATGGCTAGGAGCGGGTTGTGGAGGGCGAAGGGGAGGTTGCGGACTAGCCAAAGCAGGCCGCTTAAGGGCAGCCTGAGACGATTGCATCATGCAAACATTTGATAAGCTGGGATCAGTGATAGGAGGAGGGGGGAGACAAGGAAAAGTTACAAGCAGGGAAGAGTCCTTGTAAACGCCAGGGGATACACTGGTCAAGGAATCGACGGTTTGCTTGTTGGCTACAGAAGAGATGGTGGTTTCGGGTGAGGCCTGAGAAGGGGGCTCATGATATGTCAACTTGTCAATGGTGACTATCTTTCCATTATGGGGAAAAGACATCTTGCGAAAGACCACAGATGGGACAGCAGACATAGCATAGGTGTAGCTTCGCCCCAAAAGAATGTTGTAGTCTAGTGGGGCGTCAACGACTTCGACGTCAACGCAAACAGTCTTGCCGGCGAGGGTGATAGGGCAATTACGAAACAAACCAATGGGTTGGGAGGCATGACCGTCCCACGCTCTAAGGGTGATCGTGGAAGGTGTTAGCCATCAATATTTTTTACATGTTAGTGATGACTATATCTACAGCTGAGTTTTCTAGAAACTGATTTCCTTATGTCAATATGTCATCCAGAAAACCCTCCTAAAACTTATCTAACAGGGAGGAATCTTTGTAAATGCCGGGGGAGACACTAGTCAAGGAATAGATGGTTTTCTTGTTGGCTACAGAAGAGATGGTCGTCTCAGGTGAGGTCTAAGATTTTGGCTCATGATACGTCAACTGGTCAATGGTGACTATCTTTCCATTATGGGGGAAAGACATCTTGCGGAAAACCGTGGATGGGACAGCGGACATAGCATAGTTGTAGCTTTGCCCCAATAGAATGTTGTAATCTAGCGGGGCGTCGATGAATTTGACATCAACGCAAACAGTCTTACCGGAAAGGGTGATAGGACAATTACGAAACAGGCCAATGGGTTGGGAGGCATGGCCGTCCCACGCTCGAAGGGTGATCATGGAAGGGGCCAGCTCAGGAGATCCGAGTTGCTTCCAAACCGAAGCAGGCATCACACAGGTGGATGCCCCCTCATCAATTATACACCGGGAAACGTTGGCGTTCCAGATTTTGACTGGGATTTGGAAGGCGACGGAAGCAAGAAGAGGAGGATGGTCTGATTGAGTGGCGTTGAAAACAATCATTTGGTCATCAGCAGGATCTACAGCGCCCACGGCAGATAGTAGAGCCTTCTTTTGGGAAGGGCACGACTGGAGGAGTTCCAGTGTGGAAATGGCGGCAGGAGATTGCGCCAAATCGTCTACTATACTATACGAATGAGAAGCTCGACCAGGAGCAGCGTTTCGACGTAGGGGTCCCTTACGAATATTGGTATGAACCTCAACTTTGGGTTGAAGAATATGTAAGGGGCCACTGGATGTCGAAAGAGGCTCTGTAGAACCTGAAGAAGGAGGCTTGGGGGCAGACTGAGCAGGAGGCTTGGGGTACTGGCGAGACCAAGTTTGAAGGTGAAGGTCTTACTTCCGTCGGAAGGATCGTAGTGCATCATAAGGACTGTATTTGAGGGAACTGTGAAAGGGAACCAAGGGAAGGGGAGTGGCGACCTGCCGTCAGCTGCTGGTAGCCATGAATCCTTGCCGAGGGTAGGGAAAGGATCAGTAAACACAGCTGGTTGGGTAGTGGCCACATTAGGAGGAGCATGAGGGAGGCGTGTTGTCCACGCAATGTGGCTTGAGACTCCCACATCTGCCGCATCTGGGGTAAGAGGGGACAATCGTGGGTGTAATGACCATAAACACCGCAACACGAACAAGGCTTATTTGTGCGAAGCGGCCTGTCCGGCTTGGGCTGAGTGCCCTGTTGCTGGTTGGAAGTGTTAGGGTCCACACTGTATCAGTCCACGACACCAAAGTGACAGCATTGACATTTTTATTAGGGATTAATCGCGCCCACACAGGTAAATACTTCTGCCTGTGAGTGGGGTCAGTGTTAGTTTCTGTAGTTTGAGGAGGCAAGATGGAAGCACATATGTCGAGAGCCATGGCTGCCTGTAACATGGTCAAAGGTAATGGTTAGGTTGGGCAATTGGAGAGGCGTGAGGCTGGGCAAAAGGAGGAGGCATGCCGTATCCTGGATACATGCCACGGGGAGGGAGGGGAAGAGTGCTAGAGGTGCCGGGCCCTCCCCCCTCCTCGAGGGAGACCATAGCCCAGGGGAAGGGAGCGCACTGATGGGAAAGGGCTCCAACTATATACCGTCAAAGGGGAATGAGATGCCCCCGGCATTACGTCTAGCTCGGGGAGGTCAGGAAGAACGGTATAAACATAACCAGATTGAGCGTAGATCAGGTCATATTTCAAGGCTATTTGGAAGGTGGCTTCTTCGGTTTGAGGAAAGTGAGAGGCGACATCTTTGCCGATAGGAGCTAAGAGGGTGCGAAGGAACCAGCCCATGTAAACCCGATCTTCGAAGGGGGGGGGCTGACATAAGCTCCGTCTTCGTCACCATTCCTGAACATGGGCGGAAAGGCGGGTCGAAGAGGTTTTCTTGAATGAAGTCAAGAGCTCTGTGCCAGTATCGTATCGGAGAGGGAGCTGGAAATAAGATAAAAAGGCTTGGGCAAGGGTCGCAAAGGTGGTATGGGAAGAGGTGGCTTGTTCAACATACCATTTAGAAGCTTCGTCGGTAAGCGTGCGTTGGAACAAACGAAGACGGATGGAGTCATCGGTAATGGAATTGGAGGAACACCACATGTGGAAAGATCTGACATGATTGGTTGGATCTTCTCCAGCAAGGCCTTCGAACTTAGGGATGTCGGAGGGGAGCTTGGTTGGCATAGCAGGCCAACCAACATCGTGGCGGATAGGGTCATTGATCAACTGATTGAAATCGGGGAGGCTGAGGCCTGCAATGTACGGCAGCAAGGGTGTGGCCGAGGTAGTTCCTGTGGCGGTTCCACTAGTAGTGGTTCCAGCATTAGGGCCTGGAGCACCGCTAACGTTAGGCCCTGGACCAGACATAGTGAAGTTGACAGGGGGAGAACCAGGAGGAGAGGGAGAACCTAATGAATCAGAAGAGGAGTCGGAGTGTGGACTTGGAGGAGGACTGGCTCGACGACAGCGGGACGGAGCAGGTCGATCAACCAGAAACTGAGGGTGAAGGCCAAGAAGTCTCCGGGAAAGGCGCCTTGGGGGCGCAATGATGACGGGAAGAAGGAAACCGACAAGGGCAAACAGGGACAGAATCAAGTGAGGTCAAGGGCAGAAAATGTGCAGTGACAATTGATTTTAGAGTCTTTGCCAGGCAGTGTTAATTAGGCGCTTCTTCACTTAGGGTCCGTGTGTGGCGTGCATTAATTTTAATTTTTAAACCCTCTCTGTTTTGAGAGCAATAAAATGTGTGTTGCGTAACTGAAAATAAATCTGCAGAGAATAGTATATAATGCTGAAATAACAGAAAATTAACAGCTACTAATGCATGCTTCAACCCAAGAAGGTGGGCCGCTCAAAATTAATCTAAAAAAGGGCAAAAATCTAGGAAAAACACACTTGAAAAGAGGCCAATAGATCAAGGGTCAGAAGGGACCGGGATCTAAAGGATAAAGCTGCTGAAAAGAGGTGCAGATCACAGCCAAGAGACAGAGGCAAGGTGGCTGGAAAAAGGGAAGAAATCAACAAAAAGTGGAAAGGACAGGGAGGAGGTCCTGAAGAGAGGTCCAAACAAAATGATAAGAGGTGATTTGAAAGGAAGGAGGGCTGATTTAAAGGGATCTGAGGAGGAGGTTCCAGATCTGAAAGAAGGAAGGCTGAAACTCTGAAAAACAGACGGCTGAAACAGCTAAAAATCTTCCACAAAAAGTGGAGGGTTCTAAAGCCCTAGGGGGCTAGGTTCCCACTTATATGAGTAAAAACAGATGAGAACTAGGTCAAGGCGGGCTGAGACGAAGGCTGGAAAACCCTGACAGAAGCTTCAGCAAAACCCACAAAAATTGCAGAAAAATCACTGAAAAATTGGCAGGTCACAGGTTCTGACCTGTTTTCAGTGCAGGTCGCAGAAAAGGGGCAGAAAAGTGCGACCTGGAGGTCCAGGTCGCAGGTTATGGGCCAAAAAGTGCGACCCCCCATTCCAGTTGTCTCGGCGGCATATTTTCAGAAAAGTTGTCGTCTCAATTGCGGCTGGTGTCGCTTACCTGCGCAATAGGGCCAGAAACACACAGAAGTTAGAAATTTTAATGTTTTAGGGTTTTATGTGAGAAAAAAAACATAAAAATAGGAAAAATAAACAGCTGAAAAGAAACCCTAGGGTCTGAAGTAGCTGGATATGCAGGAATATGAAAAACAATAGCAGTCGTAATTTAAAACCCGTGTGGAGTTGCCATTTGTTAGTATGAATCCTTTATCGAAGTGTACGAAAAAGGACCACTTTAGCTACGCATAACTAATAGCCCTAACAGCAAAATTGGCTGCCAATATCTTCAGATCTGCAGTTAGATGAACATAAAAGAGCTGCAAAAACCAGATCTATGCATGGAAACACATTAAGAAGAAAAAACAAGGGTTTGCTCCATATACCAATAAACAAGACAAGAACAATTTTTGAAAGAATTTTTATATTAATTGGGCACCTGGGAGGAAAACAAGAAGGCGTATCCAATTCTCCTCAGTGGGATGGGTTCTTGGAAGTCCTCAGCACTTCAGATCTAGGATTTCTCTCTCTTGTTGGTGTAGAAAACCCACACAAAGAATAGAACTCAAAGGGAGCTCACACAGCAAATGGTAGAAAAGAGTGACCAAGTGTATAGATCCAGAGTGATCTAATAGGCAACAAAAGGTGAAGAATGGTAGGAAAAACCCTCCTATTTATAACAAAATATTGAGTCATTCTAGATCTTGGTGCATGGGTTAACTAGATCTAGATCCACTTTTTGTGGAATATTTTATTATATTTGTTGGAGGGAAAAGGTATTTGACTTGGGTCAAATCCCTTAATTTTTCAAAAATAAATAAATAAATGATTTATTTATCTTTTTAAGGAAGCGGTTAGGAGATAATCAAATAAATAATGATTTATTTAATTATTTAAGGAAGTGGTTGAAAGATAATTAAATAAATAATGATTTATTTAATTATTTGTGGGTGATTTGGTCATATTTAACAAGGAATATTATCTAAATAAGATTTAAATAATTATTACTCGAAAATAATAAGATAAATGAAGGTTTATCTAATTAATTTCTTTGTTTTTGGGTTAAACATGACTGGGAATAATAATTAAATTATGGTTTAATTAATTATTCCATGAGGAAATCAAACAAATATAGGTTTGTTTAATATTTCCTTTTGGGGTTTCCTGTTTGGACCATAAATAACCTAATAAATGTGGCTTATTAAGTTATTTAACATAGTGAAGGCAATTTTACTTAGGGTAAAATTGGTGTTACATGGTGTACTTGGGTCCATCTAATGATAATAGGTTAGATGACCAAAAAATGGTGTAACAGTTAGCCCTGTCCTTTGGTTGGTTTTAAATAGTTACTTAAAAGTATTTTCTTTTTTGGAAAGACTGATAAATCCTAGTTGAAATTATTGCCTTTTTCCACCCTTTCAACACTTTATTGTTCCATATCATCATTTTATCTAAGAGATCTTGTGATATATATGACTTGCCCCTTGGACCACTCTTGAAATTGTTGGACAATTAAACCCTTTTATGACTGCATAGCCCAATGGACTAAAAGCTAGTGTCATATCTATCCTATCAGCCAAATCTTGTTGTGATTGCTTATACCTTCACCCCTTTGGAACTTTTTCATTTTAGGACTTTCCACTCAACTAAAAATCATTCTCAATCATTCAAAACCATACAAAAACCCTTTTTCTTAATAACTAGCCTAATATCACACATAAAAGACTTAAAGATAAATCAATCTTTGCACTTATAGTGAGATCCCTCTCTGGATTTAGGAGGTCTAGATCCTAGAATCCCAAAGTGGTTCAAATGTTCTCTCCGCAGTTTTAATCTCGCCAATATGCTGAAATTACAGGGAGCTAACATTTCTGGCGACTCAATTGGGGAGTTATGATTAAAATTACACCTATACCTTCATAAGACCTCAAGAAAAACCCTTGATTCATGATCATTTTTCAGTGCAGTACAAGTAGCCCTCTTCAAGCACTACCAAGCAAATGGTAATCATGATAAAACTTATTTGAGTCAGTGAAAAACTAAGGAAACCTTAGCATTCTCATAAGAAGCTTATCAAACCTTGAAGGATCAGCTAGCTTAGCCATAAGAGTAGAATTTCTCTATCTCATCTCTATAGCTAAGTATTGAAACATATTTAGGACACTTTTAGAACCTATAGGACTGAAATAACTCAGAAAACCCAAAAATATTTCAAGATTGGTATTCAAATAAACATGGTGGTGGACCATAAAACATTTTACCTCCTTAAGAGCTAAACATTTCCACCTGGTGACTCCACAATCCTAAATAGACCTTAAGACTCCACTAGGAAAACCCATTATCATCATAACATCATTTAGACTCAGTTAGAGGACTTTAGGGTTAAAGTTTTCTTGTTTAAAAGTGTTAGTGTCAGTCTAGTCATACTGCCATTAGTGATAAAAATTTCTCTTTTTCATTTGCATATTAGGAGTCCCATACCATAAATTTTCACCATTCTGCTAGGTCATGGATTCACTGATGGTAGTGATTTCTCATCAGTTTTCCCTCATGTGAAACTTGTTGATTATCCTCTCTATGGTATTTAGTCTTGAGTTACTTTCACTTTGTGAGTCATGTTAGTAGGCCATAGGATGGGGCTCATTAGGCTCTAGGATCTCACCATGGTCAAATTAATGAGTCAAGTGTCAATAAATATCAACAAGGTCACGAAAAAGTCAATAAACTCAAAGTCACAGCACTTGGGAAGATCAAAGAAATGTTTTATTCAGTTTGATGTAATTTTCACCTGGAAACCATGTTTTGAGGTGAAAACATGATACTTTACTTTTAATTTTCATCTTTATGTAATTTTATGTCATCATATGTAATAAGTCACATTTCAGAAGCTGCTATCTCCACAAAGTCATCACCCTGCCTTTCAAAGAACTTTTCCACATCAATTTTAGTGTCCAATCATGTTCTAGGTATGTCCATCAGAAGGTGCTCGAAAAGAGATTTCCAACGGTATACTACACTCTAAAAATTGACTCCTAGATTGAAATTTATGCCTAAGTGAATAAAGTCCCCTATACCCTAACCCTTCCCCTTTTTCCCACCTTTCCCTTAAACTTTATGTTATTAAAGTTTAATATTTTCTTTTATAAACCCCCTTTTTCCCCCATCTGATGGTAAAATCACATTATTAAAATCGTTTAAACACAAATGCGATTTAATAAAAACACTTCCCCTCCATACCCTTTAAACTTTATAATAAAGTTTTAAAGGTTTTATATTATAAAATCCCCTGCCGATCCAATTCCCTTCCCTTTCCATCGCAATCACACCATATTTATGTGCGCCTCGATTGGCCCATGGTAAAAACTCTGATGCGATTGTATTAAGTCCCTTCCAATGGAACCCCACCCAATTATATCCTGACCGTTGATCCGATCGACGATCGGATGGCCCATACTTTATCGCTCTATCCCAATTGGCGCTTGCGATTGATCCCCTTCGATTGAGTTTCGGCGATTGCAAACCCCCGATTGCACCACTGCCGTCAATCTGTCCATCCGATTGAACGGCCTACAAGCCATCACACTCATTGCAATCAACGTTTTTATATAAACCTTCCCTCTGCCCTCCTCCGATCTCCCAATTCCGATGGACCTTCGGGTCCCACCACGTAATCTTCCGCCCATTCATATAAATGGGCCCTTTCCTTTGTAAAACTTAAAATCTAATTTTATTTCATTTTATAAAGGATATCCCCCTTCATCATTTATTCACCATCGCATCGGGAAAATCTTGTTGTGTAATACATTTGGCCCTGCTCCCCTCCCGATTTTGATTGCAATTTACATTCTTGGGTCCCACTTTAAAAGCCCTTCGCCCTTTCAATGAAAAATCATTCTTCCCTTTATATAAAGTGAAATATCATTTTCGTTGTTTTCAAAGCGATTTCCCCATTCTATTATTGTATTACCCCATCGGACCTATGCCAATCGCATCGGAGGTTTAGCCTCATCCCAATACATCTACTCCCTTTCTCGCTCCAACCCCGATTGCGATTACACCATCGCATCATATATTTTTAAATCATAGTTTTCCACTGTATTTCCCACCTCCACGATCTTCCGACTGCAATGACCATATGGACCCCACCTCCTTTCCCTTCCCTTTTTCTCTTTCAAAATGGGTTTCTCCCTTCACTAAAGGCATAATTTGATTTTATTTTATTTCAAAATAATTTTATTAAAAATCAGTTTTCTTCAAAGAAATAATGGAAAGAAACAGTCAAAGGTCCAGGAGCTTAAATGAGACAAAGACTTCTACAGCAGCAGTAAAATAGGAATATGTTTTTCAGATTTCTTATTTTTCTTTCATCCAGTGTAACAACAAATCTTCATTAGGGGAATTTTGAGGTCTAAAATGGGCCTCCTAAGGAAATAATAAAATAATAGCTAAATCAATAAAATAATATTTATGAATTTACAATTCACTTTTTGCACCAAAATCCATGTAACCATGGTTAAATTCAATTCAAAATTTGTACTAAAATAAAATTAATAAAAAAATTGTATTGATGTGACTATAAATAAGAATGAGATTTTCAAGAAAAATTCATCATAATTGCACAACTAATGCATTTGTCCTTTGTACTTAAATAAATTAAAATAAAATATAAATATAAATTCATAAATTCATAATTATATAATATACTATTAATTAAAATTTATATTATTTAAATTATATAATAACATGTAATTAATATACTATATAAAAATAATATAATATAATATATTGTTTTATGTATGAATTTTATATTACATATTGAATTGATTTGATTTATAAATAAATATTTGAAAATATACAAATATAATATTTATTGAAAAGTGTGTAATACATGAAGATTGTGTAGGGGTATGCATTGTTTCTTTCAAAAAATATGAATTGAAAATATTAATATTTTATTCAAAAAGTGTGAAATGGCATTTATTATGAGTACTTTACTTTATGACATTAAAAGTACTTAGAGCACTACCATTGTTAACCATGAGTTTTTATTCACTATTGAGAATGTGACAAGTAAGTACCTTTAACTCAAGCAATGCCATCTCAACTATTAGGGATGATGTCATCCCCTAAAATGTGATTGGTTCTCATAAAGTGAATTTTGATTGTACATTTTCCTTAAGAGGCCCATTTTAGACCTCAAAATTCCCCTAATGCAGATGGCTCAAAATGTATTACTGTTCCTTATTTTCAGAGGCAGATTGTTGGTTCTCTTTTCCATATTCAGATTTCAGTTCTTGAGCTAGCAAACTACTCCCCTTTTTCTATGGATCTATGTTCCCACATTTCAGTCTATTTAATGTAATAGTAAATCATTTGTAAAGAAATATGAAAATCAGTAAGTAGGGGAATAGTGTCGAAATCAAGGAGAACGTTATGCGCTCCATTGTAACAGTTTTGGACAGGGAATTAATAAAGAGATGCAGCTCTGATTTGTGGGATCCATGTGGTATGAATTTTAGCATCTGTTTCTTCCTTTGTGTTCATATGTCAATTGTTATGTGTATCATTCATTCATAAAAATTTCTGGTTGAATGCTTTCAAGATATAAAGGTAGAATCCATTTTAATGCTCTGCCTTGGGAAATCATTCAATATTCTGTGTTTTCTTCTGTTTGAAAAGGATCCATCTTCTATGCCCTTTTCGGCTCCTCACCAATCTTTCCATTCCATCATTATTTAAACTTTATTGCTAAAACTTCCTGCCTACCTTGCCCCATGAAATACTCTGTACCCTGATTTAATTCTCCAGTTTCAAACTATCCCATTTGTCCCACACATCCCTTAAAAATTCATTCATTTATTAAAACATTTTCCCATTATTATACCTAGCCTAAAATCAATTTATAATTGTACTTTGTGGAATATATTTTCATGGAGAGAGCCCTCTCCTAACCTTGTAGGGCTAGCTACAAGGCTAAGCGTGGTTTAGATGTTACCCTGATTTCCCTTTTTCAGCCTGAGGTCCAAATCGGGTGATAACAATTTCTGGCGACTCCACTGGGGAAATCACGATCTGACTGTCTTCGAGTTCATATTCTTGGAACTTTGAATGTGTTATTCTGTTTTGAATAATGTCATAGTCGGGCCCTGTAAATGAGCAAATATTGAAAACCTCTGTCTAAGGTTAAACCTTGGTTATATAGAACGCGATGATTCTTTAGAAATCTCTGTTGCTGAAGTAAAAAAGATTTATTCTATTACCGACAGAGTAATATCAATGGGACCCAGCCATTTAGTTAACACAAGGAGTTAAAGTGTCAAACCATAGTGAAAAACCCGAGTTAAAGTGTAGTTCATTTACCAAAAACAGGTTTCAGGAAACCATACTGCCTTTGTCGCGCTGCTTTTGGCCTGGAGCAAAACCACGCCAAAAAAAACATGATCCAATATTATTTGGGCACGTCATCTCCCAAATACCACCCATATCACGCAACTTTCATGTGTTAACCCTCGGCTTTTGAAAAAACATGAAATTGACAAGGATCGTCCGATCTGGAGAATGTTAGATCTGACAGCAATCGCGCAGTGAAGTACACGAGCAATAAATCGAGGTATGATCTAGCGGTTTTTCATTATTATATGTTTATTTAATTCATAAAAAGGAAAAATATGGATGTGTGGGCCCCCGTTGAATGAAATGTATGTCACGTTGGTAGAATAAATGGGTTTTATGATATAAGTTTGAAGGTTGGTGGTTCTTAAAAGAATCGCACCATTGTTATAATATTTTGATATTACGACCGAAGTGATAAAGTTTGTTCAAATATTTTTAATGTCTTCCCCTATATCACATTAAACTTAAAGATTTTCTTGAGAGCTTTGAATGTTATTGCAAGACAAAAATTGTTAAAGCACTTTGGAAGGGAATACAATTACAACCACTTATTCCAAAAGATCCACTATCATAATATATGTGTGGTATCAGAGCATAAAGGAAGACCACCCTAGTAATATTTTCCTTGTAAATTCCCGAACTCTGGAAAATGATGTTCAAAGTTTTCTAGGCTGAAATAGAATTTTGTAAAGTAGAAATTTAACCACACTGGCTTCAAGAAGATACACAAGGGCTAATCCAGATCCAAATCCTCCCCCTGTGTTTGAAAATCCTAATCTCATTCCAAGATTGTCAGAAGACAAAAGGGATCACTAAGTCCTAGACCTATTTTCAGATCCCACACTTGGCCCAGTGAGTGGTTGTTTATAGAAGATATTTTTTTTTATGAGAGTTTTGAGCTTTCTTTTTTTAGAAGTAAGTCTGAAACTGCAATTGATGACATAGTTTTAGATCCGAAATTCCTTGTAGATATTGAAGTTCAAAGAGAAAGTACATCAATCGATGATTATATTCTGAATTCTGCTCAGTCATCTACCACTGTAACTAATATCCTTGAGCCTGGAGAGTCATCATGAACAAAATTCCCTCCTCCTAATTCATCAGCATTCCCATTAGTCAATTATTAGTTATCATCTCCTCCATCAACACCTCCCTTGAATCCTTGTACTATAAACATTGTTGTAAATCCACCTAGAGTCATGGCTACCCGGTATGCACCCCTGGTTTTACCTCAGGTTCTCAATGATATGCCTATTGATTACCAAAGTAAAATTCCTATCTTTGATTCCACTCAAAGCATCATAGCCCAACATCATGTTGATAAAATAAATGACGTTTTTTATCTTAATGAGGTAGAGGCATAGAATGTAACTACAAGGTTGTTTGTCTAAAGCTTTGGAGGTGAATTTAGAAAGTGGCTCAGAGCTTTACCAGCATGCTCTATTCGCACTTTGCAGGAGCTACACACACAGTTCTTAGACCGGTGGGAGGTAAAGAAAAACCCACTCCAAATTTTTTCTGAATATGAGAATATTAAGAGAAATGTGGGTGAAACTGTATAGGATTATTGTCTAAGATTCAATGCTTTATACAATGCTATTCCATCTAACCTCAAACCTCCTGTGGGATTATCCTTGCTCAAATTTCCAGATGGTTTCGATGTTGATATGGCATATCAGCTGTGAGAAAGAGATCCCACCATGGTTGAAGACATGCAGAAGATAGTTGTAAGTGTAGAAGCAAATCTGCTAGCTAAAAGAGCTCAAACCAGAGCTAAAAAAAGAGTCACTGTGAAAGAAGAAGTGGCTCCTTTAGACAGTAAGATGGACACTTTGATCCGGATAGTCAAAAAGATGGTTGATCGATTAACCATTTTAGATAGACCTGAAACTCAAATTAGGAATCTGAATTTAAGAGGATAGCAGCTGCAATTCGGAATTAAACAAAGAGAACAGAGAGCACAGCACCAAGCACCACCACAGCAGCAAATCAGAACTCCATTACAACATCATTATGTTAAGGGAACAGAGACAGATGAGGATGATGATCCTCTGATTGAAGCCAATTACTTATTCACTGCAGATGGTGCGTCCATCTTTCTCACTGAAGACAAATAATACACAACGACTGCAGACATTCAAAGGGATGAGAATTTCATTTTGGCTAATGATGCAGTGTTATAAAATGAGTCCAATGACTATCAAAGAGGATACATGAACTCTTTATCAACCCAAAAAAGGTAGTACTCTTTAAGGAATAGATATGTTCTGATTAGTCCCTTTCATAAGAGAAAAGAGCTCCAAATGAAGAACGATTCTCAGAATAAAGGGAAAGAGCCGGCCAAACCTTCCTCCGTAAAACACCTTCAGCGATTAGCACAACAAATGAAAAGAATCAGCAGAACGCAGCAAAGGAGCAAACAAAGAGGAAATATCCTCCCATTAAAGAGGTAGAAAAAGTCCCTTCCTTTAATCTGGAGAATGAAATTTCTAAGTTGAAAGTGTCCATGCCCTTGAGTGAGTTGGTGAAAAATAGCACTTATAAAAATTAGGTGCCTAGAATTTTGCAAATAGACTCTGTTTCTGATATGATTAATGTTGAAGATAACTACCCTGAACTCATATTTGGTCCATCCACAGAAGATCAGTCTGAAGAAAGTGAAGTCCCTCCCTTTTACCTAAGTCTTAGATTACATGAGTTCATCCTACATATTTCTATGTTGGACTCCGGAGCCTCACATAATTTGAGCCCAAAGCCATTATGGAGAAGTTAGGACTTGATATTACCCGAAAATACCATCATTTGTATTCCTTTGACTTAGGTAGGGTCTATTGTATTGGTATTATCAAATAATTGGTAGTGTCTTTAGATCAAATCCCAGCCAAGAATGTTTTGATGGATGCAGTTGTTGCCGATGTCCCACCACGATTGGGAATGCTTCTATCTAGGTCTTGAGGTGTACAACTTAAAGGAACCATGCAGCTTGACTTCTCTTATGCCACTATTCCCATGTTTGGTCAGTTGAGAAAATTATAGAGGGAGAAAAAAATGAAATATATGATCACTAGCAAAGAGAAGTCAGTAAATCATCCCATTAATGCAGTCCACCCAGATTTAGATTCCTTTGTCTTATATTTAGATGGTGGTTTGAATGATAAAAATGTCCAGTTGGTACAAGTAGATGACATACCTGAAATTTCAGAGAATTTCAAGGAAGTTCTCAAAAAGGAAAAAGATAAAGCAGTAAGCACTTCTGAGCCTCCTGCTTGCTAGCAACAAGAAGACAGTGAACAACAGAAAGATGCAGAAAATAATCAAGATAAAGTAGAGAAAGAAGCAAAATTTCAGCATTTACAACAAGAAGAAGAAGGCCTTTGAAGCATGGATTTTGATGGAGCTGTTGGTAAGGACGGAGCTGGTATTGGAATATGGATTTGGAGCCCTTTTTTCTAGCTTGAAAAGGTTCCTAGTAATGTTAGATTATGTGCTTATAAGTTGGATTTTGATTTCTCTAACAATGAAGTGGAGTATGAAGCTTTGATTGCAGGTCTGAAAATTTTGAAGAAGCTGAATGCATAAAGGATTTCTGTCTATGGAGACTCAGAGTTGATAATCAAACAAGTGAAAGGAGAGTACCAAGATAAGCATCCCCGATTGAGGGCCTATCGAAATGCAGTCCTTGATATCTTGAAGACATTTCCTGAGTACACGTTGACAGCAGTTCCTAAGATGCAGAACATCATTGCTGATTCTCTTGCCACTACTGCAAGAAATTTGAAGATTTCGATGAAATCCAGCAACAAGTTTGATATTTACATCAAACATAGGTCTATTGTTCCTGACAATTTAAGGTATTGGCAAGTGTTTTGGGATGAAAATGAGATCAATGCTTTTTTGCAGAGTGATGGAAAATTCAAAGATACTCCAATAGAAGGTGACTATGAGGTTGATGATCAAGAAATGGAAGAAAATTAGATGGACATATTGCAGCTGAAATACAATGTAATTCCTAGAGGTCTTATACCTATAGAGGAGCTTTTTGATCAGGATGGTGTTGCAAAGAAACCAAGCTTGGTACCTACTGAGAAAGGAGTTGAAGATGTGAATCTTGGAACCGCTGACAAGCCCAAGTTTGTGAAGTTGTCAAAGGCATTTTCCCCTGAGGTAAAGGAAAATTATGTTAAATTTCTTTCTGAATTTTCTAATGTGTTTGCATGGGATTATTTAGATTTGAAGGTGTATGGTAAGAACATAATCGAACATACTATTCCCATCAAGCCGGATCAGAAGCCATTAAGACAGAAGCTAATGCCATCCCTTGAAAAGGAGGTAAATAGATTTTACAAAGCTGGTATCATAGTACCAATGATATTTTCTGATTGGATTTCAAATTTGGTCCCAGTACGTAAAAATATGGGAGAGATAAGGTTGTGCATAGATTTTCGGAATCTGAATAAAGCATCCTTAAAAGATAATTATCCACTTCTGAAGATGGATCATATTCTGCAGAGAGTAGTTGGAGCATCTAGGATGTCATTACTTGATGGCTACTCAGGCTACAACCAGATCTTGGTGCATGAAAAAGATCAAGAAAAAACTACCTTCACGACACCCTGGGGAACTTTCCAATATGCCAAAATGCCATTTGGACTGAAAAACGCTGGAGCTACTTTCTAGCAAGCAATGGACATTGCTTTTGCCAATGAAAAAGATGTTTTTCTTGTTGTTTATTTGGATGATCTAACAATGTTTTCAGGTTCTGATGATGAGAATTTTCACCATTTGAGAGTTGTTTTTCAGCGATGCAGAAAATTTGGGATTTCTCTCAATCCAAAGAAGAGTCTCTTTGCCATGGATGAAGGCAAGATGCTGGGGCATATCATCTCTAAAGATGGTATTCACATCGATCCTTCAAGTGTAGAGGCAATTCAACACCTATACCTTCCATGGAACAAAAAGGTTATCCAAGCATTCAATGTAAGAAGAATTTCTTGCACAAATTTATACCCAATTTGGCTGAACATCTACGGGAAATGACTAACATGTTGAAGAAGGATAGCATTGTCAAATGGAGTGAAGAGGATATCAAGTCATTTAATCTAGTAAATTTTTCTTTTTCCAATGCCCCAGTCTTGATTAGTCTTGATTATACTCAAGACTTTATCATATTTTCATTTGCATCGGAGCATACTATGGCTAATGTTTTGATGCAAAATAGAGATCAGGTTGAAAAACCAATTTCCTTTTTCAGTAGGACTATTATAGATGTTGCTTTGAGGTATACTATTATTGAGAAACAAGCATTGGATCTTATAAAGGCATTGAAGGATTTTAGGATCCATATTCTGCATTCACATACAATGGCATATGTTCCAAATGCAGCAGTAAAGGATGTCTTGATGCAAATTTATCTAGAAGGCTGAAGAGGTAAGTGGATAGCAGCTATGTTGGAGTATGATTTGGAGATCAAAGCCATAAATTTGATCAAATAACAAGGCTTGGAAAAGCTAATGGCTCAATCAAATCTGCGTGCCCTGGATATAAACCTCATAACAGCAATGTCAGAGGAGGAAGATGAAGGTTTGCTTGTTCCAATTTCAGACATTTTTCTGCAATCTCCATGGTATTCATATATTGTTTATGTCCTTCAGCATCTTTCACCACCTCCAAGAATGTCTAAAAGTAAAGGTAGATCACTAAAACTTAAGTCTGCTAAATACTGTATTTTAAATAGTGCTCTTTATTGGAAAGATCTAGGAGGTATTCTCCTCAATTGTTTGGTTGAAGAAGAGGCTCAGAAGGTAATGCATGACTTTCATAAAGGTGATTGTGGTGGTCATTTGTTTTGGAAGACTATAGCTAACAGAGTGCTGAGAGCAGGATATTATTGTCCCACTTTATTTTCAGAATTGTATAAAACAGTGATGAGTTGTCATGAATGTCAAATTTTCCAAGGAAAAAGGAAATTTTTTCCTCTTCCTTTAAAACCAGTTTCATTCAACGCTCCCTTTCAGCAGTGGGGACTCGATTTCTTAGGAGAAATCTATCCTGCATCATCAGCACATCATTGATGGATCCTAACAGGTATGGATTACTTTACTAAATGGGTCGAGGCTGTCCCAACAAGGCAAGCTACAGATACGGTAATTATTCAATTCTTAGAATTGAAAATTTTATCTCGTTTTGGCTGCCCTTACAAAATTATAACAGACAACGCAGCAGTGTTCAAATCTAAGAAGATGGTGGATTTTTGTGACAAATATAACATTATGCTAGGCCATTCAACAGCATACCACCCACAAGTAAATGGCCTAGCAGAATCATCGAATAAATCTTTGATAAATATAATAAGGCAGGCCTAGGAGGCAAACAAAGAGGCGGTGGTAACGAAAACTCATCAACGCTTTGTGGGCGGACGAGAGTTAGCAACAATATATCTATGAGTATTTCACCCTTTGAATTGGTTTATGGTGCGAGTGTTGTCTTTCCTACATCTCTTACGATTCCAGTTTCCGATCATGATATTATTGCAAGAAGTTGGTAGTGAAGACAATGATAATCAACGAAGGATCAATCAGATGATCCACCTTGAGCAAACAAGAGAGGAAGCATCACAGAATTCTATTTAGTTGTAGGAGAAGATAAAGAATATTTATGACCGAAAGACCAAAGCAGAAAAGATTCAGTTGGATGATGTGGTGTCGAGATGGGATGCAAGAAATGAAGACAAAGGGAAACATGGTAAGTTCGATAACCTATGGAAAGGACCATACAAGATTTCAGCATACAAGGGACATAATGCTTTCTTTCTTTCAAAAATGGATGGCCAATATTTCGCTGGAGGAGCAGTGAATGGTAGGCTTTTCAAGCACTATCATTATTGAAGATAATGGATCAGAAATTATGTCACCATCATTGTACATACCATGTTATTTTTGGTTATATTTCAAGTACGCAGTCATTGAAGTTTGGGGCCCGAGGTGAAGGCTATAAAACTTAAATGATATGTGTATGGTTTGGTTTTATTTCAGTTTTCATTCTTAGTCTTGAGTTAGATTCAGTCTGAATTTTCTTAATTCTCATTATTTTTTGACTCCATGCCCAAAGGATAAGGCTACTTGGTCTACGGTGTTCTTGGCACGTCCAAGGAGCTACCATCCCCATTGGAGCCAATGTTAGTGTCAGTATAGTCATACTGCCATCAGTGATCAAAATTTCTCTTTTCCATTTGCATATTAGGATTCCCATACCATAAATTTTCACCATTCCGCTAGGTCATGGATTCACTGACGGTAGTGATTTCTCATCAGTTTTCCCTCATGTGAAACTTTTTTATTCTCCTCTCTATGGTCTTTAGTCTTTAGTTACTTTCTCTTTGTGAGTCATGTTAGTAGGTCATAGGATGGGGCTCATTAGGTTCTAGGATCTCACCATGGTCAAATTAATGAGTCAAGTGTCAATAAATATCAGCAAGGTCATGAGGAAGTCAATAAACTCAAAGTCACAGCACCTGGGAAGATCGAAGAAATGTTTTATTTAGTTTGATGTAATTCTCACCTCAAAACCATGTTTTGAGGTGAAAACATGATACTTTACTTTTAATTATCATATTTATGTAATTTTATGTCATCATATGTAATAAGTCACATTTCAGAAGTTGTTATCTCCACAAAGTCATCACCCTGCCTTTCAGAGAAATTTTCCACAGCATTTTTAGTTTCCAATAATGTTCCAAGTATTTCCATCGGAAAGATCCCGGAAGGCGCTTTCCAACGGTATACTACACTCTCAAAACTGACTCCTGGATTGAAATTTATGCCTAAGTGAATAAAGTCCTCTATGCCCTAACCCTTCCCCTTTTTCCCACCTTTCCCTTAAAATTTATGTTATTAAAGTTTAATATTTTCTTTTATAAACCCCTTTTTCCCCCATACGATGGTAAAATCGCATTATTAAAATCATTTAAACACAAATTCAATTTAATAAAACCACTTCCCCTCCATACCCTTTAAACTTTATAACAAAGTTTTAAAGGTTTCATATTATAAAAACCACCGCTGATCCAATTCCCTTCCCTTTCCATCACAATCACACCATATTTATGTGCACCCTGATTGGCCGATGGTAAAAACTCCGATGCAATTGTATTAAGTCCCTTCTGATTGAACCCCGCCCGATTATATCCTAACCATTGATTTGATCGACGATCGGACGACCCATACTTTATCGCTCTATCCCAATCGGTGCTTGCGATTGATCCCCTTCGATTGAGTTCTACTGATTGCAAAACCCTGATTGCACCACCGTCGTCGATCTATCCATCCGATCGAATGGCCTACAAGTCATCGCACTCATTGCAATCTTTGTTTTTAAATAAACCTTCCCTCCACCCTCCTCCGATCTCCCGATTCCGATGGACATTTGGGTCCCACCACGTAATCTTCTGCCCATTCATATAAACAGGCCCTTTCCTTTATAAAACTTAAAATTTCATTTTAATTCATTTTATAAAGGATTTCCCCCCTGATCGTTTATTCTCCATTGCATTAGGAAAATCCCGTTGTGTAATACATTTGGCCCCACTCCCCTCCTAATTCCGATTGTGATTTACATTCTCGGGTCCCACTTTAAAAGCCCTCCACCCTTTCAATGAAAAATCATTCTTCCCTTTATATAAAGTGAAAAATTATTTTCGTTGTTTTTAAATGGATTTCCCCGTTCTATTATTGTATTACCCTATTGTACCTATTCCAATCGCATCGGAGGTTTTGCCTCATCCCAATACATCTACTCCCTTTCTCGCTCTGACCCCGATTGTGATTACACCATCGCATCGTATATTTTTAAATCGCAGTTTCCCACTGTATGTCCCACCTGCACGATCTTCCAACTGCAATTACCATATGGACCCCACCTCCTTTCCCTTCCCTTTTTCTCATTCGAAATGGGTTTCTCCCTTCATTAAAGGCATAATTTCATTTTATTTTATTTCAAAATAATTTTATTAAAAGTCATTTTTCTTCAAAGAAATAATGGAAAGAAATAGTCAAAGGGCCAGGAGCTTAAATGAGACAGAGACTTCTACAGCAGCAGTAAAATAGGAATCTCTTTTTCAGATTTCCTATTTTTCTTTCATCCAGTGTAACACCAAATCTTTAGATGGCTCAAAATGTATTATTGTTCCTTATTTTCAGAGGCAGATTGTTGGTTCTCTTTTCCCATTTTCCCTCTTGTTAATCCACCTCTTGTAAATCCACCTCCACCCCCTATCATGGCAACATGGTATGCCCCGTTAGTCCTTCATTTACCATTAGTCAATCTCCCACAGGACTATCAGTCTAAGATACCATTGTATGATGCTAGTGATGCTACTACTGCTTCACAACATGTGGATAAGATGAATGACTACTTCGACAGAAATGAGATTGATGATGAAATTGTGAAACTTAGATTATTTGCTCAGAGTTTAGGGGGATAAGTAAGAAAATGGTTCAAAGGCTTAACCCCTCACATTATTAATGATCTCCAGGCCTTCCTTTAGTTATTATTAAAAAAATGGGAAGTGAGGAAAAAACCTCTCAAAATACTTTTGGACTACAAGAATCTCCACAGAAACCTTGGGGAAAGTGTACAAGCTTATTGCACTAGGTTTAACAGTGTTTATAATGCCCTACCCCCAGATTTAAAACCCCCACAAGGCTCAGCCTTAAACAATTTTCCTGAAGGATTTGATCCTGAAATGGCCTATCAGCTGAGAGAGAGAGATCCTTTAACTCTTGAAGATATGAAAAAAGGAGCTCTTGCTGTGGAAGTTAATTTAATGGAGAAAAGAGCAAGAATGAGGAATGAGAAGAAAGTGTCCTTTAGAGAGGAATCTACACCTTACACATCTAGCTCAAATATGGAAAGAATGATGGAGGAGATGATGAAAAAGATAAGCATACTTGAGACAGCACAAGCAAGTCAAAACCAAACAGCTCCTCAAAATAGAAATCAAAACCAAAATCAAAATTTTAGGAGAAACTAGCCGCAGAATAGACCAAGGGAGGATGATCAACAGATTACTACTCCTTTTCATCAAAACTATGTAAGTGAGGTTGAAGAAACATTAGAAAAAATAGAGGAAGATGACATAAACATGTTGGGAGTAGACAATGATGATTTTGAAGTTCATTACAATAGGAAACAAGGTCTATACACACCCTATGATGACAAAAGAACAAAAGATGAATTTTATTATCAGGAAATGGAAATTTTCGTCATAGAAACCACAAAGGAATATGAACTTAGGAGTAAAAGCAATCAAGAAACTCCCAAGACTAAAACCTATGAAAATTATGCAAAAACAGCCCTGTAAATAAACCCAAAGTCACAAAGCAGAAAGACAAACCAGTGACTGAAAATTCTGATAAAAGTAAAAAGAAAAGCACTCAAAACAATGAAAAACAAAGTGCATATCTTAGCATCTCTAGTACCTCAGCTAGTGCTCCTGTTAAAACAATTCTAACCAATGTAAATAGAGAAAATTAGCAAGGTGATCTTGCTGATAAAATGGTGGTTAACAAAGCTGAAACAAACATTGTAAGAACTCAGCTACCTTTCAGTTTGGAGTAGGAAATTTCCAAGATAAAGATATCTATTCCTACTACTGAATTGGCCACCCAAAATGTATATAGATCCCAGATTTTGAAGGCTTTTAACATATAAGAGAATAATGACACTGTCAATCTTAATGATGACTAGCCAAAGTTCATATTTGGTCCTAAGATTGAGGATATATATCAAGAGGGACCAGTTCCTCCTTTTTATGTTAGTCTAAATTTTCACGACAAAATTTTGCACAACGCCATGAATGACTCAGGGGCCTCCCACAATTTAATGCCCAAAGCTGTAATGGAGATCCTAGGCCTTGAAATCACTAGACCATACAAAGATCTTTACTCCATTGACTCAAGCAGAGTGAAATGTTTAGGTTTAATCAAAGACCTCTATGTAAACTTAGCACAAATTCTAGCCAAGTGTTTAGTAATGGATATTGTAGTGGCTGATGTACCTTTAAAGTATGGTATGTTGTTATCAAGATATTGGGGGGCTAAGTTACAAGGAACTATACAGATGGATATGACATATGAAACTATCCCTGTATTTAATCAAACTAGAATACTTTACAGGGAGTCTCGTATGCAATATATGGTTACTATCCAAGAGAGACCACAAAACTCTCCCCTTTATTCTGTAAATACATGCCTTGACTCATTTATCCTTTTCAATGATGAAACATTCAGTGAACAAGTGACCCTAACTGAATTAATGGCAGATAGAGAGGAGGAGAAAGACAACACAGAAGTGTTAAAATAGTTTGCTAAACCAGAGAAATGTAGCAAACAAAGTACAGGTCTAGAGCTACAAATCATTCATCCATTTATTTTAAACCTTGAGAATCAAGAAAGTAGTCCTCAACACAATGAAAAACATGAGGAATTAAAAAAAATTCAACGAAGTGCTGATACTCAAGAACAATCTGAAAGCACACTAGTTGAAGAGGATAGTAACCAAACTGCTGAACCTAAAACTAGTCCTCTTTAGAGTATGAACTTTGATGGGTCTTGCACTAGGAGCAATGCCGGTGCAGGCGTCTGGATACATAACACCGAAAATAATCACACTGAACATCATTCCTACAGATTAAATTTTTAGTGCTCGAATAACATAGCGGAATATGAATCCCTTCTTTTAGGCTTACACTTGTTGAAGAAATTAGGAGCCAAGAGAATTAAAGTGCATGGGGATTTAGAGTTAATAATTAGGCAAGTAAATGGGGAATACAGTGCCAAACACCCCAGACTTAGAACCTATAGGAACGACATCATGGATTTGTTGAAAACTTTTGAGGAATCCCAACTTATTTTTGTCCCAAGAGAAAATAATATCCTCGCCCATAGTTTAGCTTTCACTGCTAGAACATGTTTAACACCATTTGAAACCAAACAGTGCACAAATAAAATTAAATTTAGACCATCTATCCGTGATAATGAGAAATATTGGCAAGTGTTTGATGGAGACAAACAAATAGAAGACTTCCTGCAGTCCAGAAATGAATTTGAACTACCAAGTTCAGATTCAGACTATGAAACAGACTGTCCTAGTGAAGAAAATTTACTTGATGAAGAAGAAGAGTCTCTAGAGATGGCTGATGCAAATATGTTGTCTAACAAACTTGAAAACACAACATAAATTAGTTCAGAGTTAGGAAAAGAAGACTTGGAAACTCTGCAGTCTAACAATCAAAGTTTGCCAAAGGGTCTGGTCCCTTTAGAAGAGTTGTCTGATTTCAACGATGTGGCCAAGAAACCGAAACTGGAGCCTGTTGAATCTGAAGTTGAAGAGTGTAACATAGGTAGTAAACTTAAACCAAATATGATCAAACTGTATAAGACTTTACCAACTCACATCAAGTTAAAATATATAGAGTTGTTTAAAGAATTTTCTAATGTTTTTGCATGGAGTTATGAGGATCTGAAATCCTATGAAACTGAAATAATTCATCACAAGATACCTCTCAAAGAAAACCAAAATCCATTTAAACAAAAACTGTGCAGAATAAACCCTGTTCAGTTACCTTTAGTTGAGAAGGAAATCAAGAATATGTATGAAGTTGGTATTATTGTTCCTATTAGATATTCAGAATGGGTTTCTAATTTAGTGTCAGTTAGGAAGAAAACCGGAGAGATTAGGCTTTGTATTGACTTTAGAAACTTAAACAAAGCCTCATTGAAAGACAACTACCCTCTACCCAAGATGGACCGTATTTTACAAAGGGTAGTTGGTTCTAAAAGAATTTCTTTGCTAGATGGCTTCTCAGGGTAGAATCAGATTTTAGTTCATCCCAATGATCAATTAAAGACAGCCTTTACTACACCTTGGGTTACTTTCATGTATTTGAAAATTCCCTTTGGTTTAATAAATGTTGGTGCTACATTCCAGAGAGCCATGGATATTGCATTCTCGGAAGAATTGGGCCACTTCATCATTATTTACCTTGATGATGTCACTGTTTTTTCCAAGACAGATGAAGAGCACTTAGAACACTTGAGAAAAGTATTCGAGAAATGCAGAAAGTTTGAGATATATTTAAATCCAAAGAAAAGATTGTTTGGTCTCCAAGAAGGTAAAATTCTTGGGCACATCATATCAGAAGAGGGGATAAAGATAGACCCAAAAAGGATTGAGGCTATATTGCAAATCACTCATCCTAGAAACATCAAGGAACTTCAATCTTTCATTGCAAATATTAATTTCTTGAGAAAGTTCATACCCTACTTAGCTGAGCTCCTTAGAAACATTACAAACATGCTAGAAAAGGAACAAGGGGTTAAGTGGACCTTGGAAGAAAAGAAGTCTTTTGAGCTGGTAAAACAAGCATTAACCAAAACACCAGTTCTAATAAGTCCTTATTTTTCAAAATATTTTTACATTTTTTCATTTGCATCAGAACATATAATAGCTTTTGTCCCATTGTATAAAACTCCACAGGGACAAGAGCAGCCCATTGCATTTTTTAGCAAGGCATTGAGAGATGCTCCTCTGAAGTACAACATTATGGAAAAACAAGCCTTTGCCTTAGTCAAAGCCTTAAAAGACTTCAGAGTTTACATTTTGCACTCCCGCATCATTTCCTTTATTCCAAATTCAGTTGTGAAAGACATTCTAACACAGGACCCAGATGGAAAGAGAGGTAAGTGGATAGCTGTGATACTTGAATATGATTGAGAGATCAAGCCCACTAAACTCATTATAAGCCAAGGACTAGCTAAATTAATGGCTGAATCAAATTTTTAAGTTCTTGATATAAACATGATAAATGATTTAGATAAACAAGAGGAATTGTCAGATCCCATCATTGAAGACCATTTTATGAATTCCTCTTGGTATGCTGATATTATATATGTTTTTCTTAATTTGAATACACCTCCTGGTTTATCGAAAAAAAAGGCAAGGTTTTTAAAGTTAAAATTTGTAAACTATTGCATTGTAGATAAATGTCTTTATTGGAAAAATGCAAGTGGGATATTACTTAAATGTTTTCCTGAGAACGATGTAGAGAAGGTTAAGCACGAGTTCCATGAAGGAGAATGTGGAGGCCACCTCTACTGGAATACTACAGCCAAAAAAATCCTTACAACTAGTTACTATTGGCCCACCGTCTTTCTAGATATACACAAGATGATAATTGCCTGCAATAAATGCCAACGTTTTGAAGGTAAAAGAAAATTTCTACCCTTACCTCTGCATCTAATCACTGTTGAAGCTCCTTTTCAACAATGGGGTTTAGACTTCATAGGAGAAATCCATCCACCCTCATCTACCCAACATAGATGGATTCTCACTGCAACAGACTACTTTACCAAATGGATAGAAGCCATCCCTTCTAGGCAAGCCAATGACTTTGTCATCATAAATTTCATTGAGACTCATATCCTCTCTAGATTTGGCTGTCCTAGGAAGATCATCACTAATAATGCAGTTTCATTTGGATCCAAGAAGATGGTTGAATTCTATCACAAATATCAGATTACATTGGGTCATTCTACTGCTTATTACCCTCAAGGTAATGGGCTGGCAGAATCCTCAAACAAAAGTTTGGTAAACATAATCAAGAAGTTGTTGGAGGACAAAAAGAAGTCATGGCACACAAAGCTGGTACATGCACTATGGGCTGACAGATTAACACTTAATAAATCTATTGGGATGTCACCCTACCAACTTGTGTATGGTATAGATGTAATGTTTCCAACCAGCCTTGGTGTACCAGTTATGAAGTTGATTCAAGAAGTGCAGTTTGAAGAAAATGACATGATCAGAAGAATAAATCAGACCATGCATCTTTAGCAAACTAGGGAGGAGGTCTATAATAGAGCATTACAAAATCATGAGAGCATCAAGAAGATTTTTGACAGAAGGACAAAAGCCAACAAATTCAACTTTGGTGATAAAGTGTTAAAGTGGGATTCAAGGAGAGAAGACAAGAGCAAGCGTGGGAAATTTGATAACTTATGTCTTGGCCCTTATCTCATTCATTCTACTACTGGTAATAATGCCTATTTCTTGCAGGAATTAAATAGAGTTGAACTGTTTGGGGGTCCTGTCAATGGCAGGATGCTCAAACAATATTTCTCTTGATCCTATCATGTTTGGAAAGCCTTTTTATCTTTTTCTCATTATGAATATTTCATCTATCATTGCATTCAAAGTTAGAAAAATAAAAAATACAAAAACAATAAAAAGAGAAAAGAGGGCAGATTTTAAAAACAATAAAGGTACAGCCCCATACCAAAAAAGAGAAACAAAATCTGAAAGTGTGCAAGTTCAAATTCCACTCCTAAAAAACACACTCCTTGTTAGTCATATAGCCTAATCATGACTAATTAGTTGTAAATTTAGTGCTGATAGGTTAGTGAATTAGATTTTCCAAACAACTTAATCTTGGCTTATCAGTTAGGTAGATTAGGATAGAAAAATAAAGGTTCAAACAAGCTCAAAATCAGAACCTAAGATTCAAAAAGAAAGAATGACTCTAATCTGTTGAAATTTTGAGTCAAAAATAGAAGTAAACTGGTTCTAATAAGCCCAAAACTTGAACCAGAGAACAAACAGAGAACAGCTCAAACAAATTTAAAAACAGAGCTGAAGAAAAGAGAAGGATGTGCTTAAAACTTTCAGATCTTAAGCCTTCACCATTTTGATTTATTTTTCTGCAAATAAAAATGTGCATCTTGTTTTTTATGCCATAGATCAGCAACAAGTTAGACTGTTCAATCCTGACTTGTATTCTTTTAAATTTCTTGTTACAGAATTTACAGAATAAAAATCTGTTAGATAGTCTAATCCTAACAGATAGTGGATTAGGTAGAGAAGCTTATGAACTCAACTGTTTAATCTGAGTTCATGGAGAAATAAGAAGTAGACTTAGACTAGTTTTAGGTTTTCAAAAAGAATAAAATGTTTGTAAAAATATTTTGCCAATCCAAATTCACTCTCAAAGAAGAAGAAAATGTTAGATCAGTAGGATTGGGTAGGTAGAAAGCTTTTTTAATAGAGCTCCATTGTTTTTCATGGCTGCTAACATTATTAGAATAGAAGAATATCATCCAAGTGAAGAAAGTTGCAGCCTAATGGATGAGGCATTGATTAGCCCTCCAGAGAATACAAGTCTGAAGTTTTTTACACCTTCAAGAAGGTGCCATCCCCATGTGGAGCCACTGTTAGCCACCTATAAAATTTTTCATATCAAATGGTAGCTAAATCATGTTTTAAAGCCTTCAAGAAACAATTTTATTGCCACATTGTTAGTTCTTTAAGTCTTTTGAAAATGACTTATCCTTGAGTTAATCTTCACTGTTGTTTCCCTCTCAATTCTGAAAATTTGTTGTTTCCTGAAGAAAATACTGCTGCAAAAACTCATTTTCCCCTTTAGTTTTACCCCTTCTTCCACTCAAAATTAACCTCCTTTTTATTCCCTTTTCCCATAAAAATCCTCATTTTTTCCTCATTTTTCTCCATTTTCTTTCATAAATCCTCTTTAATCAAGTTTAAAACTTCTTTTAAAACCTTATCGAAACCCTCAAAATCCTTTAAAAATCCTTGAAAAAAAATAAAAAAGCCACTTTCACATTATAGGCTTAAGCCCCTTTTGGCTAAGCCCTAAACCACTTCCCCACCATGCGACCTGGTGCCGGAACCAAGCGTTAAGGCCCTAGGCGCTTACCACAATCAGGGTATTCATGTGAAACACATTTCTTTTTTTACGTTAAATCTCTGATTGCAATTGGCCCTTTTTCTTCTAAAATCCCGATTCCTTTGTCTTTACATATAACCCTGAGCCTCGCAATTGGGCGCTAAAGAATGATAAAAACCCCTCCTCGATACAAATTTTCCTTTGTATTTCATAAAAAACCCATTTTTCCAATGTTAGCATAAAACCCGATAGTTCATTCCTTGATAAATTATCAATCATTGATTTAAAAAAGATCAAACGGTCTTCAGGATCTCGCATCAGAGTTTTTCTTCAGATGCATTTAAATAATCTACTGCCCCACTCCGATTAGCGATCTCGTGATGACTTCCTAGCCATTTATCTCCCCTGCCAGGCCTAGATCCTATGGCCCACATTGCTCTGTTAATAAGCCCATCCTTCTACCTTCGGCATACATAAGTAAATCTCCGCCGTCGACCTGATCCTCAGATCAATGGCCCTCATTCAATCGCATCGCAAAAAATAATTTGTGCCTTTCCTCTCTCCCCCGCTGATTGGAAACCCTCGATTGGATCTAGGCCATCCATTCTTCTAATCCAACGATCTAGATAAATCCACACTTCCCCTTGTTATTTTTCAAAACCCCACTGTATAAAATTTTTGATGAATATCCACTGTTGATCTCTGCAGATCAATGGCTCGCATTAACCCAGACTCCGCCCAACCCTCGCCTCATATTTTATTCCATTAAACCCAAGATTAAATCTGAGCCATTGATCTGTTTCATCCAATAGTTCATATTTAACCCGATAGGCCCAACTCCTTTGGGTCCTACCTTTCCCCAGATCAAATCTCCACCATCCATTTCCTGATTTGACTGTCCAGATTAAAACCACCCTGACCCCGCCCCACCTTTATCACCCGTGCATCTATTCTCCATCACGCTCTCCTCCCAACTGTCTAATCTAAGGCCCTAGATCTGACAGCCAGCGTGCAATTTCGCATAATTTTGAGTCCGGAGGTTAATGATTTAAAATTACGTGATGAGGGTAGTTTGAAAAGGCCACATGTCTGCTAGTAACGCATATCGCGTTCAAAAAGGAAATACCTCCTTTCTCCCTTTTCATTGCACGAAACCAACGATTTTCTCAGCAAAACCACTTTCCCTTTTCATATTATATTTCCTCATATTTTAATCTCTGTCGTTCATCACACTCATCCAACAACCCAGATTTCATCCTACTATTGAACTATCGCCCTCCACCCATCCTCCAAAGGACTTCTTAGATCATTCTTCGCTATTGATCTCTGTTGTCTAAATCAATCCAATGGCCCAGATTCTTCCCGAAACCCCAATTTTATCTTTTATCCTTATTTCCTCCGCCAAAGGTTTTTTACTCATTTCCTTTGTATATTCTCCCATTTCGCGATAATGTGACCTTCTACATTGCTTTTTCCTAGCCAATCTCGACCGTTGATCTTTGTAGATCAACGGCCCAGACTTAATTTCCCCACCTTTCATCCAACCGCCTCTCATGTTTTCCTCAGTAGTGAATCCTCGCCATTGGATGCTTTCATCCAACGACTGTGATCTAACCTAAAACCTCCAAAGCAGTTTAAGCCTTATCCCACAGGATTTTCTTAATTTTTCATTTGTTTGTGCAGGTTTTAATGGTTTGTGCATTATTTTAAAAGAAAATTGAAGGTCAAGGATGATGATCCCCCACACCTTTATTCATGAAAGAGATCGTTCTGCAGGGTTCCAAATTATGTCTTATTAGTGCCTCATGAGCACTGATGCCATTATAAAACCTCTGTAACGCCTTCACATCAACAAGACACAACAAAGTTTAATCAAGAAAAGAGTATCAGTGTTAAAGGATTTATTCAGAGTAGAGATGAAGAATTGAAGGTGTTTTATGAAGTTTTGAGGGATTATGGCCTGAATCGACTATTCAAAAGTCTAACCCTCTCAATTAAACACAGTTTGAGGAACATAAAACAGAAATTAGATCTAATTAAGCCTAACACACAAAATTAAAACAAATTAATAGTGTTTAAAGAAAAACAATAATATCTATCAGTTTGAGAAGCCTCCACTGCCACATCAGAGGCTAATTGAATCCTCTCAGCTACCAAAAGCCACCTGCAGCCTCAAAGCATTTAAAAGAGGCCTAGTTATGACCAGAACATAAGATATTTGTCCCAATACAGCTGAATAGTTATTTCAAATCAAAGAAACTTATTACAAACTATTAGAAGAGTTATTACAAGGATAAGAAATAGCCTTAAAGTCAAATATTTTAATCCACTAAGCCTCGAGAGCAGAACAGAGTTACGAAACAGAGCTATAGATCAAATATATTCCTGCCTTATGCCTTTCATGGTTTTCAAGGCAGAGAATTGCATTAACTGTAGAATTTATGATACTTGAACCCTAGAAACTCTTCCACCTCCTCATTATTTCTATAAAATCTTCTTAAGGAGCTCATTGTAAAGGTTTGGTTGTTGAACTTTGATATAATACTTGTGCTCGAAACTTTCTACATGTTAATGACGTTCAAAGGCTCTTCAAGCTCTATTTGTAATCAAATAAGTTAGGCTGAGAAGAGAAGATGATCGGTGAACTGAAACATTGGACTTGAAGAATGTAACTGGATTGACATCAATATACAAGCTGATTCTTTGGATCCTGGTCTATATCACTAGTGAAGTGCTTCTTTCTGTGTTATTGTTTTCCTTTCATGTATGCCATTTTGTTCACTTATTATCTGATAAAGAACAACAAGCATAGAGTTAGGATTTACTATTTACAGCACCCTTCTCTGACTGAAAAGCTTTATCTCATTGTTTTCCACCAAATTGTGTGTTTAAGAATGACTTAAGTTAAGTGTAAACATTATCAAGGAATGTTGGTATGTCCCTATCTTGAGGTGCAAACCTTGAAAAGTAGTTCTTGAACGATATTTTCATTATGTTCTCGATAGATTTAGACTAGGAAAGTTTATAGTTTTCCCTGTCTTCTAGTTCTTTCTTCAAAGGTAATTCTGAAAGTTTCCCTAAGAGTATGCTAAAATAAGTTTAGATTTAAAAGTATCTTATCTGATCTTAGGCTGCACTTTGTCTTCTTATCTGTTTTTCATCCCTTCTAAAAGTAATTATGTGGATTACTAGATTGTGTGTCTGATAATTTACCTTTAATACAATCTTGTCCAAAGAAGTCTATGGTTAGCACTGTCCTTTGGTTGGTTTTAAACAGTTACTTAAAAGGCTTTTCTTGTTTGGAAATATTGATAAATCCTAGTTGAAATTATTGTCTTTTTCCACCTTTCAACACTTTTATTGTTCCATATCATCATTTTATCTAAGATATCTTGTGATATATATGACTTTCCCCTTGGACCACTCTTGAAATTGTTGCACAATTAAACCCTTTTATGACTCCATAGCCCAATAGACTAAAAACCAGCGTCATATCTATCCTATCAGCCAAATCTTGTTCTGATTGCTTATACCTTCACCCCTTTGGAAATTTTTCATTTTAGGACTTTACACTCAGCTAAAAATCATGCTCAACCATCAAAAACCAAACAAAAACCCTTGTTCTTAATAACTAGCCTAATATCACACATAAAAGCCTTAAAGATAAATCAAACTTTGCACTTATAGAGAGATCCCTCTTTGGATTCGAGAGGGCTAGATCCTAGAATCCCAAAGTGGTTCAAATGTCCTCTCCACGGTTTTAATCTCACCAATCTGCTAAAATTATAGGGAGCTAACAGTATGTAACTGGTTTTGCACATCAATAGACAAGAAGATTCACTGGATCCTAATATAAATCATTGGTGATGTTATTCTCACTGTAATTGTTATTTTACTTATGTTTTCATTGTGTTCATATTATCTGATAAAGAACAGAAAATATAGAGTAGGATATACTGCAAATTACCCTAACTGTCACTGAAAATCTTTATCTTTATGTTTTCTACTAAATGTGTATTTGGGAATGATTCCAATAGAGTATAACTTGGTGATCCCATGTCTGGCTTAGTAGAACTTGAGATGTTGTTCTTGAACACAGACACCGATGCTACAGATTCTCATACCTCGTATTTGGATGCCGCCTTTGGAAAAATCAAAAGACAAGGCAACAATGTAATCCAATCTTTAGAGTTCCGTGATTCAGTCCTCCCTATTCTCAAAGAGGATCTCTCTCAAATGTTCGGGATCTCTCAAATGTTCGATCGCAAAGGTTTATCTTGTGTGCTTTGAGTATGATTTTAGACTAGTTATTAAGTGCAGGTTTTTGTTTATTTGGTTGGATTGAGTTGATACAGCAGAACATGGAAGGTCTAGGAAAGATAGACAGAAAGAGGAAATATCTGGTTCATTGGGCGATGGAGTCAAAATAAGGTTATGAAAAACTCATCAATGGATATGGGATATCAAAGGGAAAATCTAACTTGGCCACAGGATCCTTTTGTTTTTGGAATGAGATGAACATTAATGATTTGGAAAGAGAAGTTTAATTCTCAACAAAGGGAACTTGAAGAACATAACTCAATAATAAAGATATATTTGATAGACAGGGCTAACCATAAATCCTACAAACATTCTTTAAGCAAATAATGACTTCAAGACAACTTTTAAAATGAAATCTAAGATTCGGGGAACTCCCTATTTCCTCAAAGATTTTATTTTAAAGGATTTAGAAAACATAAAAGATTCACTGATAATTGCAGTCATAGAAGAGGTAACACCTAAATAACATCTATGGTTACAACTATAACGACCTTCAAAACAACTATTCAAGCAATGGCAAAGGGCAAGATCAAAACCGACCTCTTTGATTAACTCAAAACAATGGTACTTCAAAGGGAGACTTCAATAACAGCTTTCAAGTGATAGTAGACAAGCAGGGAAAACCATAAATCATGCTAAAACCAACTATTTGAGCTATTAAGGAAATAAACAAGCATGAAGACTAAAGAGAAGGTTTAAAGCCTCTAAAATACTTCAACAGAAGAAAACATAAAACAGTGAAGGGTGAACAAGTCCAAGGTGCTTCCAGGAGTCATTTCTTAGCCTAAAAATTTCAGCCTACTCTAGTAAGAAATTATGGAACATAATGAAAATAGGAGAAAACATTTAACAGTTAGAATACTTCACCAACAACCAAGCTCATGAATCCAATGATAGATCCTTCTCAGGAACGGGCATGCAACAACATCATCAAGACATCCAAGACTTAAATTTGTTCTTCAACTTCAACAGACTATGTATTTATTTCAAAGAGTTTCAGTATTACAGCTTGTGATCAACAACAACCAACAACTTCTCATCTTATGCAGAAGTACTTATAGGAAGATGAGGAGGTGAGATTTTAACAAAATATCTCAAGGACAATTGATGCAGAGTGAAGAATTCTCGGCCCTTTGAGAGGCTCGAGGGAGAAATTTACAGGTGGATCACTACATTAACTGTTTCACAGTAAATATCAAAGCTCGGTGGAAGCTTTGTTTGACTTTGAGGTTCTGTGTATGTTTTGGAGTAACTCTGCAGATATTTATGCATTGGTTTCCTTGCAGAAATAACTTCTTGGCAATGCTGGAGGCAGATATTTCTTCGAGCAATAACTTCGGCCTCTGTTCTGAATGGTTTGAGGCGACAGGTGGCTCTTTGTAGTAGTTGAGGAATCAATTCGCCTCAGTTGAAGCGGTGGAAACCTTTCTGTCAGCGAAACACTTATGATTTTCTTAAATAGTGTCTTAATTCGGGGAATTAGGTTTTTATAAGCATTCTTAGCCATAATCCCCCAAATCTGTCTTCAATCTTCTGTCCTTCCGCGCTCTGTTCTTTAAAACTTATACTCTTTTAAAAACACGTTAAAACGCAGTATCTTGTCAATGTGCAGAGCCGCACCGGGCCTTTAGGTTATCAATGCTCATGAAACATCGATAAATCATTTGATACAGAGCCCGTGAATGGTTCTTTTAGAAAGCTCGAAGGCACAGGAAACGTCTTTCCCAACCCTCGGCTCTCCTTCATTCTATAATGGAAAACCATTAAAACACCTGCAAAACACAAAAACAGTTAAGAAATCCTACGGAAATAGGTTTAAACTGCTTCAGATGGCGGGGGAGGAGCGTAGCCGTCGGATAAAAATATCTAACGGTGGAGATTGGCGCAGAACAGGCAAAGGAGAGCGGGGAGAAGAAATAAGGCGGGGTGGTTTCGGACCGTCTGATCTGGACACGTGGACGGTCCAGATCTAATCGGAGGAGCGCAATTGGGGGTAAAACAAAAACGCATGCGATTGAAACATTGTGATGTGATTTTGCGCGGACCGTTGGATCAAGGATTAGATCAATGGTCGGGATTGAATCGGGGATCGGCAATCGGGGGTGAAACATTGCGATTGCGATTGAAACATTGCGATGCGATTTTGCGCGGACCGTTGGATCAAAGGATTAGATCAACGGTCGGGATTGAATCAGGGATCGGCAATCGGGGGTGAAACATTGCGATTGCGATTGAAACATTGCGATGCGATTTAGCGATAACCGTTGATTCAAGAACGAGATCAATGGTGGAGAACCAATCGGGGGAGTCGCGATTGGGGGCAAAACAAAACGCATGCGATTTAAAACTTTGCGATGCGATTGAGCGCAGGCCGTCGATCTAAGAACGAGATCAACGGTGGAGAATGGATCGAGGATGGCCGATTGGGGGAACAAAACAAATGCATCGAAAGAAAAACTCCGATGCGATTTTGCGCGGACCGTTGGATTTGGCATACGATCAATGGTGGAGATGAGGATGAGCTGTGAAAAGCCTTCTCCGTTTTTATGAAACCCAAACTTTTGGAATAATCAAAGGTTTTTTAAGGATCGTGCGAAGGATAAATGGGTTTTGGGTTTACAAAGGAAAAATGGTTTGGGAACGAAATATTCATTAGTCTGAAATGAGGGCGTTCCGGTTACATGAAAATAATATGATCGGGGTTTTAGGTAGCAAGGCTAATCGAAGTAGCAAGGCTAATCGTAATCGGAGTTCTTCGGAGTATGGCGAAGATTTTTATTGATTTTTCGATGCGATTAGCGCCAACCTGCTGCAAATGGCCCACTCAAAGCGTATGGTGGGGAAGTGGTTTAGGACCAGCCCAAAGCGCGTGGTCCATAGTCATAATACTTGTATTTTATGAATTTTTCATAATTTTCAATGGAATTTCTGATGGTTTCGGGATAGAGCGGATAGTAAAAAATGGGTTTAACCATGGGAAAGTGATTTTCATAAATGGAAGAAGAGGATTTATGAAAAGAAGGAAGTTTGTGGAGAAAAAAGGGGAGATGGATGAAGGCTTAAGAAGGGGGAAAGAAGGTCTTTCTAAATACTTTCACTGGAATCCCAAGAATTAAGAGGAACAGTAATGAGGATTTTGGACAAAGGCATGAGGCCTACAAGGAGTCTTCAAGAGCCAACAATTTTTAGTGATAAAATTTGTTCCTTGGAGGCTCAAAAATATTTAGCCACCTTTTGGTATAACAAAATATTACAGGTGGCTAACAGTGGCTCCACTTGGGGATGGTGCCTTCTTGAAGGCATCAAGAATTTCAGACTTGCATCTTCTGGGGGCTGATTAGTTGCCTCATCCATTGGGCTGCTCTTCTCTGATTGAATGATCTTCTTTTGCACTGGAAATGCTAACAGCCATGAAAAACAATGGATCTTTCATCAACAAGCTTTCTACCTACCCAATCCTACAGATCTAACATTTTTTCTTCTTAGAGTGCACTTGGATTGGCAAACTCTTTTCTCAACATTTGATTCTTTTGAAAGCATAAAAACTAATGTAATTCTACTCCTTATTTCTCCCTGAACTCAGATTAAACAGTTGAGCTCAGATATTTCTCTACCTAATCTACTATCTGTTGGGATTAAACTGTCCAACAGACTTTCATTCTCTAAATTCTACAACAGAAATTTAAAAACAGTCAAGTCAAGATTAAGTTGTTTGACTTGCTGTGATCTATGGCATAAGAACAAGCTGCACATAGATTATTATTTGCAGAATTTAAGAGTCAAAATGGAAGGCTTAAGATCTAAAAGTTTCTTATCATGGCCTTCTCTCTTCTTTTCATAGCTCTGATTTTTCTTTTTTCTGTGAGCTATCTCTTCCTTGATATCTAATTCAGATTTTGGGCAAATTAGAACCAGTTTTTCTCTTTTATGAATCAGAAAATAAAACAGTTTTGAGTCATCTCTCTTTGGAAACTTTGGTTCAGATTTTGAGTTTGTTTGAACCTTAATTTCTATCCTAATCTATCTACTGATGAGCCAAGATTAAACAGTTTGGCAAATCAAATTCGCTACCCTATCAGCAGAAAATTTAAAACTAATTAGTCAAGATTAGGCTGTTTGACTAACTAGAAGCAGTTTGGAAAATCAAATTCGCTACCCTATCAGCAGAAAATTGAAAGCTAATTAGTGAAGATTAAACAGTTTGACTAATTAGAAGTGTGTTTTGAGGAGTGGCATTTGAGCTTGCACACTTTCATATTTATTTCTCTTTTTGGCATGGGGCTGTGCCTTTCCTGTTTTCCTTCTGCCCTCTTTTCATTTTCTTTGTTTTTGTATTTTTGATTTTTACAACTTGAATGCAATGGTGGATGACATATTTATAATGGAGAAAGAAAAAGGAAGGCTTTAAAACCTATCATGAATGAAGAGAAGTAATGCTTGAGTATCCTTCCATTGACAGGACCCCCAAACAATTCTGTTCCATCCAACTCTTGTAAGAAAAATGCATTATTACCAGCAACTGAATGAACAGAGTAAGGGCCAAGCCATAGGTTATCAAATTTTCCATGCTTGCCCTTTTCTTCCCTCCTTGAGTCCCACTTTAAAACTTTTTCCCCAATCTTGGAATTGTTAGCCTTTGTTCTTCTATCTAATATCTTCTTGATACTGTCTTGCTTCTGTAATGCTTTGTTATACACTTCCTCCCTGGTTTGCTGAAGATGAATGGTCTGATTTATCCTTCTGATTATGTCATTTTCTTCAGTCTGCAACTCTTGAATTAACTTCATAACTAGTACACCAAGGCTGTTAGGAAAAATTGCATCTGTACCATACACAAGCTGGAAGGGTGACATACCAATGGATTTCTTCAATGTTAATCTGTCAGCCCAAAGTGCATGGATGAGCTTTGTGTGCCAAGACTTCTTGTTGTCCTCTAACAGTTTCTTTATTATATTCACTAAGCTTTTGTTGGAAGATTCTGCAAGTCCATTACCTTGAGGGTAATAGGCTGTGGAGTGTCCCAATGTTATCCGGTACTTGTGACAGAATTCCAACATTTTCTTTGATCCAAATGCTGCTGCATTATCTGTGATGATCTTGGTAGGACAGCCAAATCTGGAAAGAATATTGGTTTCTATGAATTTTATGATAACCGAATCATTGGCCTGCCTACTAGGAACGGCTTCTATCCACTTAGTGAAATAGTCTGTGGTGGTAAGAATCCACCTGTGCTGGGTAGAGGAAGGTGGATGGATTTCTCCTATGAAGTCAAGTCCCCATTGTTGAAAAGGAGCTTCAACAGTAATTGGATGCAGAGGAAGGGGTAATAATTTTCTCTTGCCCTCAAACACTTGGCATTTATGGCAAGTGGTGGTCATCTTATGAACATCAGGAAAAAGAGTGGGCCAATAGAAACCAGCCCTCAAAATTTTGTTGGCTGTTGACTTCCAGTACAAATGGCCTCTACACTCTCCTTCATGGAACTCCCGCTTAATTTTTTCTGCATCAAACTCAGGCAAACATTTAAGCAATATACCACTCGCATTTTTCCAATAAAGACATTTATCAATAATGCAATAGTTTACAGCTTTTAAATTTAGGAATCTTGCCTTTGTTTTGGATAAACCAGGAGGTGTATTCAGATTAAGCAAAACATAAACAATATCAATATACCAAGGAGAATTCACAAAATGATCTTCAACAACGGGAGTTGAGAGTTCTTCTTGGTTATCCAAATCATCGATCATATTAATATCAAGAAGTTCACAATTTGATTCTGCCATTAATTTAGCTAGACCTTGGCCTTTGATGAGCTTAGTGGGTTTAATCTCTAAATCATATTCAAGAATAACAGCAATCCACTTACCTCTTTTACCATCTGGGTCCTGTGTTAGAATGTCCTTAACAACTGAATTTGGGACAAAGGCAATGATGTGTGAGTGGAGGATGTATACTCTGAAGTCCTTTAAAGCCTTAACTAAAGCAAAAGCTTGCTTTTCCATGATGTTATACTTCAAAGGGGCATCCCTTAACGCCTTGCTAAAGAATGCAATGGGCTGCTTTTGTCCTTGTGGATTTTTCTGTAAAAGGACAGCAGCTATGGTATGTTTTGATGCAAATGAGAAGATATAAAAATCTTTTGAAAAATCAGGACTTATGAGAACCGGTGTTTTGGTTAACGCTTGTTTCACCAGCTCAAAGGATGTCTTTGCTTCCAAGGTCCATTTTATCCCTTGCTCCTTCTTCAGCATGTTTGTGATATTTCTAAGGAGCTCAACTAGGTTAGGGATGAACCTTCTCAAAAAGTTTATCTTTCCAATGAAAGACTGCAACTCTTTGATGCTTCGAGGATGAGAGATTTGCAATATGGCCTCAATCCTCATGGGATCAATTTTTATACCCTCTTCTGAAATGATATGCCCAAGAAGTTTACCTTCTTGGAGACCGAATAAAGTCTTCTTAGGGTTTAAAGATATCCCAAACTTTCTGCACTTCTCGAAAACTTTTCTCAAATGTTCTAAGTGTTCTTCATCTGTTTTTGAAAACACAGTTACATCATCAAGATAGATAATGATGAAGAAGCCTAATTCTTCCGAGAATGCTATGTCCATGGCTCTCTGAAAGGTTGCTCCAGCATTCATTAGACCAAAAGGCATTTTCACATACATGAAAGTGCCCCATGGTGTAGTAAACGCTGTCTTTAATTGATCATTAGGGTGGACTAAGACTTGGTTATACCCTGAATAGCCATCTAGCAAAGAAATTCTTTTAGACCCCACCACCCTTTGCAAAATATGATCCATCTTGGGTAAAGGGTAGTTGTCTTTCAATGAAGCTTTGTTTAAATTTCTGAAGTCTATACAAATCCCGATTTCTCCAGTCTTCTTCCTAACAGACACTAGATTAGATACCCACTCAGAATATGTAATAGGGACAATAATACCAACATCGTGCATCTTCATGATTTCCTTCTTAACCAATGGCAACTGGACAGGGTTTATTCTGCGCAGTTTCTGTTTGAATGCTTTTTGGTTCTCTTTAAGAGGAATTTTGTGCTGTATTATTTCAGTGTCATAGGATTTAAGATCTTCATAACTCCACGCAAAAACATCAGAAAACTCTTTGAATAGCTCTATGTATTTGAGTTTAATGTGAGCTGGCAAATTTTTGGACAGTTTGATCATTTTCGGTTTTTCCTCACTGCCTATATTGCACTCCTCTACTTCAGTCTCTACAGGTTCCAATTTTGGTTTATTGGCCACATCGTTAAAATCAAACAATTCTTCTAGAGGGGCCAAACCCTTGGGAAAACTATCATCCTTAGAATGCAGAGTTTCCAATTCCTCTGTTTCAGATTTTGCACTCCATTCTATTTGGTTTGTAAGTTTGCTAGTTTGAAGGTTAATGTCTATAAGCTCAGGAGATGTTTCTTCTTCACCAAGAAAATTTTCTTCACTGCAATCTGTATCATAATCTGAATCTGAACTATGGAGTTCAAATTCATTTCTGAATTGCATGAAGTCTTCTATTTGTTTATCTCCGTCAAACACCTGCCAATATTTATTATTATCCGGGACAGCTGGTCTGAATTTTATCTAAGACATGTCATCATATAGTATTGGGCAGGTTCTAGCAGCAAAGGCTAAATTGTGGGCTGCAATATTTCTTTTCCTCGGGACAAAAGTCAGGTTGGACTCCTCAAATGTTTTCAAAAGATCCATGACATCATTTCGATAGGCCCTAAGTCTGGGGTGATTTGCATTATACTCCCCATTAACTTGCCTAATGATTAATTCGGAATCGCCATATACATTGATTCTCTTGGCACCTAACTTTTTCAGTAAATGTAAGCCTAAGAGCAGGGATTCGTACTCCGTTATGTTGTTGGAACACTGAAAGTTTAATTTACATGAAATACATTTTGTATGATTGTTTTCAGTGTTAGTGATCCAGACACCTACACTAGCATTCGTTCTGGTGCATGACCCATCAAAATACATAGTCCAGAGAGGAACATTTTCAGTTTTATTATTTTGGTGTATCTCCTTTATATAATTTGATTCCTCAAGTTTTTCATCGGGTTGAGGATCATCTTCTTGACTGTCAAGTTTTAAGTTTAATGGATTGATGACTTGCAGTTCAAGACCTGTGTTTAGTTTGCTAGGATTTTTAGACACAATAGACTGTTTCGGCAGTTCGGTGTTGTGTTCCTCTTCCTCCGTTTCAGCCATTGATTCTGTTGAAATGATTTGTTCTGTAAGTGTTTCATCATTAAACATGATAAAAGAATCAAGGCTCGTGCTTACAACATACAAAGGAGAGTTTTGAGGCTGGTCTTGACTTGTCACTGTGTACTGCATGTGGGTTTCCCTGTAAAGTCTTCTAGTTTGATTAAAAACAGGGATAGTCGCATATGTCATGTCCATTTGCATAGTTCCCTGTAACTTAGCCCCCCAAGATCTTGATAAAAGCATTCCATACTTTGGGGGTACATCAGCCACGACAACATCCATGACCAAACATTTGGCTGGAATCTGGGCTAAGTTAACACAAAGATCTTTTATTAATCCTAGACATTTAACTCTGCTTGAGTCAAAGGAGTACAAGTCTTTGTAAGGTCTGGTAATTTCAAGACCCAGGCTTTCCATTACAGCTTTTGGCATTAAATTATGGGAAGCGCCTGATTCATGCATAGCATTGTGCAGAATTTTATCATGAATGTTTAAGCTTACGTAAAAGGGAGGGACAGGACCCTCTTGAAACTTTCCTTCAATCTTTGGACCAAAAATAAGCTCTGGTTGGTCATCATTAAGATTGAGTGTATCTTCATTATCTTCTAAGTCCAAAGCCTTCAAAATTTTGGACCTATATACATGTTGGGAAGCTAACTCAGTCAAAGGAACAGAAATTTTGATCTTTGAGATTTCCTGTTCCAGGCTGAAAAGGTTTTGACTATTTAAAGCATTGATTTCAGCTTTGTTTACTGCCACTTTATCAGCAATAACAGCTTGCTGATTTGGTTTATCTACAGTTGAAACAATTGTTTTACCAGGAGCACTAATCGGGGTGTTAGTACTGCTAATGTTTGCACTCTGTTTTTCAATATTTTGAGTGTATTTCTCTTTACCACTACCAGAATTAACAGCCACTGTTTTTTTTTTTTGGTTGATTGTTTTAGAGTTGGTTGCAGTGCTGTTTAGAGAAGGCTTGTCAGAGGTTTTATTGTTGGGGGTTCGTTGATTAGATTTGCTTCTGAGTTCATATTCCTTTGAAGGTTCTATAACAACGTTTTCCATGTTCTGATAATAATTTTCATTATCATCTCTTTTGTCATCGTAAGGTGTATAAAGACCTTGTTTTTTATCATAATGAACCTCGAAGCTATCATCATCTACCCCAAATAAGTTTATATCATCCTCCTCTGTTATTTGTTCTGTTTTCTCAACCTCACTTAAAAAGTTTTGATGAAAGGGAGGAGTGATTTGTTGATCATCTTTCCGGGGTCTGTTTGGAGGCTGATTTCTTCTAATATTCTGATTCTGGCTTTGGTTTCTGTTTTGAGGAGCGTTCTGATTTAGACTTTCTTGCGCTCTCTCTAGAATGCTCATTTTCTTCATCATTTCTTCCATCATTCTTTCCATCTTTGAGCTTGAAGTAGAAGGGGTGGGTTCCTCTCTAAAAGACACTCTCTTTTCTGTTTTCATCCTTTCCCTTTTCTCCATTAAGTTTACTTCCACATAAAGGGCCCCTCTTTGCATTTCTTCAAGGGTTGCAAAATCTCTTTCCCTGAGTGAATAGGTCATGTCAGGATCAAACCCTTCAGGAAATTTGTTTAAAGTTGAGCCCTGAGGAGGTTTTAGTTCAGGGGAAAGTGCATTATAGACACTGTTAAACCTGGTACAATAAGCTTGTACACTCTCCCCAAGGTTCCTATGGAGATTGTTATAGTCGGCAAGGACCTGGAGAGGGTTCTTCCTTACTTCCTATTTGTTCAAGAATGTTTGATGGAAGCCTTGGAGATCGTTAATACTGTGGGGGGCTAAACCTTTGAACCATTTTCTTGCTTCTCCCCCCCAAACTTTGAGCAAATAGTCTAAGTTTGATAGAATCATCATCAATTTCATTTCTGTCAAAGTAGTCATTCATCTTGTCCACATGTTGAGATGTTGTTATAGTATTGCTAGCATCATATAAAGGAATTTTGGACTGATAGTCCTATGGAAGATTGACTAATGGTACAGGAAGGACTAAGGGAGCATACCATGCTTCCATGATACGTGGTGGATTTACAAGAGGAGGTGTGGGTTGAAGTGGAGTGGTTTGAACAGTGGATGATGGGTGAACAGAAGTGGATGGAACAGCAGTAGATTTCTGAGCTGATCTTGGATGAGAGGCACCTAGATTATGTAGAAAATGTAAATCAGGGGGTGTTGATTCTCTATCCCCAAAGGGTTCACTTGTTTCGGGAGATGAAAGTGAAGGCTCAGAATCTAACTGATCTAAATCTCCAAATGACCTAGTCCTGAATGGGTTTAATAAGTCAGTTTGTGATTTCTGAAGAGCTGAAAGATTGTCAGGGACCGAATTAGCTCTTAGGGGTGATCTGAAAACAGTTGAAAATTGTATCTTAGGAGACTTCCTAAGGATTCTTTCTGGGTTATCAACTATCTCAGGTGGATCAGGGTCAGGATGGGCTCTAGTGTGAATCTTTTTAGGAGCCACTATGCTAAGTTTTAGACCCAACTAAAATAAGAAAAGTTCAACCAGATATGACAATCTTTGAGAGGTCAACTAATCTGTTTTCTCACTTCTAATCCTACAACCTTCCAGCTAGGTTTGACGGATGTTGTAATGATGAGGTTCTTCCCAGTGGAGTCTTAAGGTTTGTTCAGGATTGTGGAGTCGCCAGGTGGAAAGTCTGGAGTGTTTTCGAAGGAGTACACTGTCCACCACAGTGTTTGTGAAACATTCCTTTTCAAGGATATCTCAAAACACAGCAAACTCTAACCAGAGATTGACTGGGAGGGCATTCACCAGATATGTCACCTCAAAAAGAGGATGAGATCCGGAGGCTACCTGGCCCTTTCCAGACTCTGTCTTAAGAGTATAGAGTAAAACACATCAAAAATGTAAACAAGATATCAAAAACTAGTGTTTTACTACCAATCTGAAATGTTTTTGGTATTTTATGAATTGTTTTTATTTGTGATTTAAAAGAATGTCCTGACTTTGCCTCAAAACTTAGCTACGGTTATGAAACAAAGACAGTCTATCCTTATGGCTAAGCTAGCTGATTTCCCAAGGTTAGATAGAAAACTTAAAGAATCCTAGGGTTGACCTAGTTTGTCACTGATTCAAACAAGTCTCATCATGATTACCATTTCTTGGTAGTGCTTGAAAAAAGCTGCTTTTTACTCTCAAGGTCTTATGAAGTTTCTGGGTAAGGATTCCCCAGTGGAGTCACCAGAAATGTTAGGTCTCTATAATAAGCAAGATTGGCAAAGTCCGATCACAGAGTTAACATCATTTCAACCAACTTTGGGATTCTATGATCTAGCCCTCCTGAATCCGGAGAGGGATCTCTCCAATATGTACAAAGATGGATATTGTCTTTGAAAGCTTAGGGTAATGATATTAGGCTAGTTATGGGGTCCAAGGGTTTTGTTTGGTCTTTTCGGATGATTGAACATCATTTATGTCTGAGGCAGAAAGATCTATATGCAAATAGGTTCAAAGGTGAGAAGTTGCAAGCAAAAGAGTAAGCTTCGATCAAGAAGAAAGATGATGGCAAGTTTTCAATCCATTGGGCTATGGAGTCATAAGAGGATTTAATTGAAACATTCAGGTTCAAGAGTGATCTATGGGGCAAGTCATCTATGCCTAAAGATCTCTTTAAAGTTTGATTTATGGAATGGAATGATACAATAAGAAAGGGAAATGACAGATGCAGAACAAAGAGCAGCCCAGGATCTGGTAAGTACTTTCAAACTAGCCAGCCTTTGACCAAGAACTTAAGAGAAACATAGAAGCAAACTAGGATCTGGTAAGTACTTTGAAACTATCCAGCCTTTGGTACACTTCCAATAGAATACATATAAAACAAAGGGAAACTTGAAGGCAACTTTTGGAGTAGAAACTAGCGGGTTGGGCTCACCATAATCCTCTCCTAGCTCTTCTTTACTTAGTTACTTCCAAGATAATTACAGAGATAACACAGAATGGCCTAAGATCTGATAAGTACTTCGAAACTAGTCAGCTTTTGACACATCCTAAGGGAAACAATCAAACAGTTGAGCAAACAAGAAAGGGACTCAGGGCTAACCTTGATTTCCTCAATTCATCCTCACACAACATATATTGAAAGTAACATTTAAAAATAACATTCAGCAATGACAATAGGATGAGGGAACGCCAACATCCGTGTACTTAGACTGAATTAAATCATTTTCAAATAACACAGTTGAAAGAAAACATTTAGATAAAGATTTCTCAGCCAAAGAAGGTTACTGATATACAGTAGGTCCTAACCCTGTTTAAACTGTTCTTTACAGTGGAAAATGAAACAAATTGAAAACAGAAACAAAATACAAGTTACAGTGAGAATAACATCACCATCAACATAGACCAGGATCCCATAAATCAGCTTGTATTGATGCTTCAAACCGGTTACAATCTTCAGATCCAATGTTTTAATCCATCTCTCTTCACAACCTAACCTATCTGCTACAAGCAGAGCTCCAAGAGCCAATGAAACCACTATTTACAGTCAAGAGTTTTCAGCTCAGTTACATAGAATGCTTCAGCAATTACATTGACAACCAACTAATCCAACCCCTCACTCATCTTCTATTGAAGTATTTATAGAAGGATGAGGAGGTGAGATCTGATAAAAATATCTAAAATACAATTAATGCAGAATTAATGTCTTCCTGGCCCTCGGAGGCTCGATGAAGAAATCATTACAGGTGTCCCACTGCATTAATGTGTTTACACTTATGAAGTAAGCTCAGAGGGAGCTTTGTTTGACATTTGAGGCTCTGCGTACTGTTAGGGTTACTCTGCACACATTCTGTCATTAAGTTTGAGGCAGAAATAACTTCTTTGGCTGCTTCGAGGCAAAATATCTGATTTAGTTCAGTAAATTCAGCCTCTGATTGAGCATTTTGAGGCAATAGGTGGCACTGCGGTGGTTGAGGAATCAATTTGCCTCAAAGTATTGCGGTGGAGGCAATATGTCTGATGAACACTTTAGGTTTTCTTTTAAACTATGTTTTAGATTGGGGATTAGGCTTTTGATAACTGTCTTAGCCGTAATCCCCGTAAAAACTGTCTTCGATCTTCATCTGTTGTGCTTTCTCTTCAAAAAATGATACTCTTTAACTACTGTCTTGAATAAAACAGTGTCTTGTCGATGTGCAGGGCCGCGCAGGGCTCTTTAGGTTATCAATGCTCATGAAACATCGATAAATCATTTGATACAGAGCCCGTGAATGGTTCTTTTAGATAGCTCGAAGGCACAGGAAACGTCTTTCCCAACCCTCGGCTCTCCTTCATTCTATAATTGAAAACCATTAAAACACCTACAAAACACAAAAACAGTTAAGAAATCCTGCGGAAATAGGTTTAAAATGCTTCAGATGGCGGGGGAGGAGCGTAGCCGTCGGATAAAAATATCAAACGGTGGAGATCGGCGCAGAACAGGCAAAGGAGAGCGGGGAGAAGAAATAAGGCGGGGTGGTTTTGGACCGTCCGATCTGGACACATGGACGGTCCAGATCTAATCGGAGGAGCGCAATCGGGGGTAAAACAAAAACGCATGCGATTGAAACATTGCGATGCGATTTTGCGCAGACCGTTGGATCAAGGATTAGATCAACGGTCGGGATTGAATCGGAGATCAGCAATCGGGGGTGAAACATTGCGATTGTGATTGAAACATTGCGATGCGATTTTGCGCGGACCGTTGGATCAAAGGATTAGATTAACGGTCGGGATTGAATCGGGGATCGGAAATCGGGGGTGAAACATTGCGATGTGATTTAGCGATAACCGTTGATTCAAGAACGAGATCAACGGTGGAGAATGGATCGGGGATGGCCGATTGGGGGAACAAAACAAATGCATCGAAAGAAAAACTCCGATGCGATTTTACGTGGACCGTTGGATTTGGCATACGATCAATGGTGGAGATGATCCGGGGGAAAAACCCTTGTATATTTTTATGAAACCCAAACTTTTGGAATAATCAAAGGCTTTTATGGATCGGGCGGAAGAATATATATATAAAGTGGAGAGGCGCCCGACTGCGGGGCCTTCGGATATATGGAATGTAATATGCCCGAGGCGTATTTAAAACAAAGGGGTTAATCGCAATCGGGCCATTGGGCCTGGTCATTCCGATCAACCTATTTGAAACGTTGCGATGCGATTGGCACCCGGGGTCCTTAACACTTGGTCCCGGGGGAAGTCATATGAAACAGGGGCAGGGGAAACTTTTAACATACGAGACCCAATCGCATCGGAACTTTGATGCGGGTCTTTTTGATCTACCCATTTGATTTCTCCGATTGCGATTGCGCGATCGTTCTTTCAATCAACCCATTAAAATATTAAACACGTGACTTCAAGTTTTTAAGTTGAAGGTTTGGATAAGCGGGTTTTGGGTTTTATAAAGAAAAATGGGTTTGGGAATGAAATATTCACAAGGTCTAAGCGCCGAGGGCGGGCTCCAGGTTACATGAAAATAATGTGATCGGGGGTTTTAGGCAGCAAGGCTAATCGCAATCGGAGTTCTTCGGAGTATGGTAAAGACTTGTACATTTGATTCTTTCCGATGCGATTAGCGCCTTAACCCAAGGCAAATGGATCCAGCTCCAAAGCGTATGGCGGGGAAGTGGTTTAGGACTTAGCCCAAAGGGGCTTAAGTCCATAGTCATAATACTTGTATTTTTATGAATTTTTCATAATTTTCAATGGAATTTGATGGTTTCGGGATAGTAAAAAAAAAAAAGAGTTTTTAACTATGGGAAAGTGATTTTCATAAATGGAAGAAGAGGATTTATGAAAACAAGGAAGTTTGTGGAGAAAAAGGGGAGCAGATGAGGGTTTAAGAAGGGGGAAAATGAAGGTCTTTCAGCAGTCTTCTACTTGGAATCAGCAGAATTAAGAGGAACAGTAATGAGGATTTTGGACAGAGGCATGAGGCCTACAAGGAGTCTTCAAGAGCCAACAATTTTTAGTGATAAAATTTGTTCCTTGGAGGCTCAAAAAGATTTAGCCACCTTTTGGTATAACAAAATATTACACGTGGCTAACAGTGGCTCCACTTGGGGATGGTGCCTTCTTGAAGGCATCAAGAATTTCAGACTTGCATCTTCTGGGAGGCTGATTAGTTGCCTCATCCATTGGGCTGCTCTTCTCTGATTGAATGATCTTCTTTTGCACTGGAAATGCTAACAGCCATGAAAAACAATGGATCTTTCATCAACAAGCTTTCTACCTACCCAATCCTACAGATCTAACATTTTTTCTTCTTAGAGTGCACTTGGATTGGCAAACTCTCTTACAACATTTTATTCTTTTGAAAGCATAAAAAATAATCTAGTTCTACTCCTTATTTCTCCCCGAACTCAGATTAAACAGTTGAGCTCAGATATTTCTCTACCTAATCTACTGTCTGTTGGGATTAAACTGTCCAACAGACTTTCATTCTCTAAATTCTACAACAAAAATTTAAAAACAGTCAAGTCAAGATTAAGCTGTTTGACTTGCTGTAATCGATGGCATAAAAAAAAGCTGCACATAGATTATTATTTGCATAAATTTAACATCAAAAATTGAAGGCTTAAGATCTGAAAGTTTCTTATCATGGCCTTCTCTCTTCTTTTCATAGCTCTGATTTTTCTTTTTTCTGTGAGCTATCTCTTCCTTGATATCTGATTCAGATTTTGGGCAAATTAGAACCAATTTTTCTCTTTTATGACTCAGAAAATAAAACAGTTTTGAGTCATTTCTCTTTGGAAACTTTGGTTCAGATTTTGAGTTTGTTTGAACCTTAATTTCTATCCTAATCTATCTACTGATGAGCCAAGATTAAACAGTTTGGCAAATCAAATTCGCTACCCTATCAGCAGAAAATTGAAAGCTAATTAGTGAAGATTAAACAGTTTGACTAATTAGAAGTGTGTTTTGAGGAGTGGCATTTGAGCTTGCACACTTTCAGATTTATTTCTCTTTTTGGCATGGGGCTGTGCCTTTCCTGTTTTCCTTCTGCCCTCTTTTCAATTTCTTTGTTTTTGTATTTTTGATTTTTACAACTTGAATGCAATGGTGGATGACATATTTATAATGGCGAAAGAAAAAGGAAGGCTTTAAAACCTATCATGAATCAAGAGAAGTAATGCTTGAGTATCCTGCCATTGACAGGACTCCCAAACAATTCTGACCCATCCAACTGCTGTAAGAAAAATGCGTTATTACCAGCAATTGAATGAATAGAGTAAGGGCCAAGCCATATGTGGTCAAATTTTCCATGCTTGCCCTTTTCTTCCCTTCTTGAGTCCCACTTTAAAACTTTGTCCCCAATCTTGAAATTGCTAGCCTTTGTTCTTCTATCAAATATCTTCTTGATACTGTCTTGCTTCTGCAATGCTTTGTTATACACTTCCTCTCTGGTTTGCTGAAGATGAATGGTCTGATTTATCCTTCTGATTATGTCATTTTCTTCAGTCTGCAACTCTTGAATTAACTTCATAACTGGTACACCGAGGCTGTTAGGAAAAATTGCATCTGTACCATACACAAGCTGGAAGGGTGACATACCAATGGATTTCTTCAATGTTAATCTGTCAGCACAAAGTGCATGGATGATCTTTGTGTGCCAAGAATTCTTGTTGTCCTCTAACAGTTTCTTTATTATATTCACTAAGCTTTTGTTGGAAGATTCTGCAAGTCCATTACCTTGAGGGTAATAGGCTGTGGAGTGTCCCAATGTTATCTGGTACTTGTGACAGAATTCCACCATTTTCTTTGATCCAAATGCTGCTGCATTATCTGTGATGATCTTGGTAGGACAGCCAAATCTGGAAAGAATATTGATTTCTATGAATTTTATGATAACCGAATCATTGGCCTGCCTACTAGGAACGACTTCTATCCACTTAGTGAAATAGTCTGTGGCGGTAAGAATCCACCTGTGCTGGGCAGAGGAAGGTGGATGGATTTCTCCTATGAAGTCAAGTCCCCATTGTTGAAAAGGGGCTTCAACAGTAATTGGATGCAGAGGAAGGGGTAATAATTTTCTCTTGCCCTCAAACACTTGGCATTTATGTCAAGTGGTGGTCATCTTATGAACATCAGGAAAAAGAGTGGGCCAATAGAAACCAGCCCTCAAAATTTTGTTGGCTGTTGACTTCCAGTACAAATGGCCTCCACACTCTCCTTCATGGAACTCCTGCTTAATTTTTTCTGCATCAAACTCAGGCAAACATTTAAGCAATATACCACTCGCATTTTTCCAATAAAGACATTTATCAATAATGCAATAGTTTACAGCTTTTAACTTTAGGAATCTTGCCTTTGTTTTGGATAAACCAAGAGGTGTATTCAGATTAAGCAAAACATAAACAATATCAGCGTACCAAGGAGAATTCATAAAATGATCTTCAACAACAGGAGTTGAGAGTTCTTCTTGGTTATCTAAAGCATCGATCATATTAATATCAAGAAGTTCACAATTTGATTCAGCCATTAATTTAGCTAGACCTTGGGCCTTTGATGAGCGTAGTGGTTTTATCTCTAAATCATATTCAAGAATAACATCAATCCACTTACCCTTTTACCATCCGGATCCTGGTCGAATGTCTTTATCAATCAATTGGGACAAAGGCAATGCCGCGTGAGTGAAGGATGTATACTCAAGTCTTTCATCAAGCTTTAACCAAAGCAAAAGCTTGCTTTTCCATAATGTTATACTTCAAAGGGGCATCCCCAACGCCTAGCTAAAGAATGCAAAATAGGTTGCTCTTGTCCTTGTGGATTTTTCTCGTAAAAGGACAACATCAATAGTATGTTCGATGCAAAATGAGAAGATATAAAAATCTTTTGAAAAATTAGGGCTTATGAGAACCTGAGCTGGGTTAATGCTTGTTTCACCAAATTTCTCAAAAGATGTCTTTGCTTCCAAGGTCCATTTTATCCCCTGCCCTTCTTTAGCATGTTTGTGATATTTCTAAGGAGCTCTGGCCTAGGGTTAGGGATGAACCTTTCTCAAAAGTTTATCTTTCCAATGAAAGACCGCAACTTTGATGCTTCGAGGATGAGAGATTTGCAATATGGCCTCAATCCTCTTGGATCTATCTTATACTCCTCCTCTCGAACAATGTGTCCAAGAAGCTTACCTTCTCGGGAGACCAAATAGTGTCTTCTTAGGGTTCAAAGATATTCCAAACCTTCGCACTTCTAAAAATTTTCTTAAATGTTCTAAATGTTCTTCATCTATTTTTGAAACACAATTACATCATCAAGATAGATAATGATGAAGAAGCCCACCTCTTCCGAGAATGCTATGTCCATGGCTCTCTGAAAGGTTGTCTACATCTATTAGACCAAAAGGCATTTTCACATACATGAAAGTGCCCCATGGTGTAGTAAACGCCTAGTTTCTTTAATTGATCATCAGTGTGGACTAAGACTTGTTATACCTCGAATAGCCATCTAGCAAAGAAATTTTTTGTGACTCCCACCACCCTTTGCAAAATATGATCCATCTTGGGTAAAGGGTAGTTGTCTTTCAATGAAGCTTTGTTTAAATTTCTCAAGTCTATACAAAGCCTGATTTCTCCAGCTCTCTTCCTAATCGACACCGTATTAGATACCCACTCGTAATATTTAATAGGACAATACCGCATCGTGTACCATGATTTCCTTCTTAACTAATGGCAACTGACAAATATTTTGCCAGCCGTTTGAATGGTTTTGGTTCTCTTTAAGAGGAATTTTAGCCGTATTATTTCGTTGTCATAGGATTTAAGATCTTCATAAATCCACGAAACATCAAAAACTCTCTTTGAATAACTCTCTATGTATTTGAGTTTAATGTGAGCTAGCAAAGCTGGGATGCTTTATCATTTTCGGTTTTTCCTCACCGCCTATATTGCACTTACTTCAGTCTCTACAGTTCCGGGCCTTGGTTTATTGGCCACATCGTTAAAATCAAACAATTCTTCTAGAGGGGCCAACCCTTGGGAAAACTATCATCCTTAGAATGCAGTTTCCAATTCCTCTGCTTCGCATTTTTCACTCCATTCGGTTTGGTTTGTAAGTTTGCTAGGATTTTTAGACACAATAGACTGTTTCGGCAGTTCAGTGTTGTGTTCCTCTTCCTCCGTTTCAGCCATTGATTCTGTTGAAATGATTTGTTCTGTAAGTGTTTCATCATTAAACATGATAAAAGAATCAAGGCTTGTGCTTACAGCGTACAAAGGAGAGTTTTGAGGCTGGTCTTGACTTGTCACTGTGTACTGCATGTGGATTTCCCTGTAAAGTCTTCTAGTCTGATTAAAAACAGGGATAGTCGCATAGGTCATGTCCATTTGCATGGTTCCCTGTAACTTAGCCCCCCAAGATCTTGATAAAAGCATTCCATACTTTGGGGGTACATCAGCCACGACAACATCCATGACCAAACATTTGGCTGGAATCTGGGCTAAGTTAACACATAGATCTTTTATCAATCCTAGACATTTAACTCTGCTTGAGTCAAAGGAGTACAAGTCTTTGTAAGGTCTGGTAATTTCAAGACCCAGGCTTTCCATTACAGCTTTTGGCATTAAATTATGGGAAGCGCTTGAGTCATGCATAGCATTGTGCAGAATTTTGTCATGAATGTTTAAGCTTACGTAAAAGGGAGGGACAGGACCTTCTTGAAACTTTCCTTCAATCTTTGGACCAAAAATAAGCTCTGGTTGGTCATCATTAAGATAAAGTGAATCTTCATTATCTTCTAAGTTCAAAGCTTTCAAAATTTTGGACCTATATACATGTTGGGCAGCTAACTCAGTCAAAGGAACAGAAATTTTGATCTTTGAGATTTCCTGTTCCAGGCTGAAAAGGTTTTGATATTTAAAGCATTGATTTCAGCTTTGTTTACTGCCACTTTATCAGCAATAACAACTTGCTGATTTGGTTTATCTATAGTTGAAATAGTTGTTTTACTAGGAGCACTAACCGGGGTGTTAGTACTGCTAATGTTTGCACTCTGTTTTTCAATATTTTGAGTGTCTCTCTCTTTACCACTACCAGAATTAATAGCCACTGTTTTGTTTTTTTGGCTGATTGTTTTAGATTTGGTTGCAGTGTTGTTTTGAGAAGGCTTGTCAGAGGTTTTATTTTTGGGGGTTCGTTGATTAGGTTTGCTTCTGAGTTCATATTCCTTTGAAGGTTCTATGACAGCGTTTTCCATGTTCTGATAATAATTTTCATTATCATCTCTTTTGTCATCGTAAGGTGTATAAAGACCTTGTTTTTTATCATAATGAACCTCGAAGCTATCATCATCTACCCCAAATAAGTTTATATCATCCTCCTCTGTTATTTGTTTTGTTTTCTCAACCTCACTTAAAAATTTTTGATGAAAGGGAGGAGTGATGTGTTGATCATCTTCCCTAGGCCTGTTTGGAGGCTGATTTCTTCTAATATTATGATTCTGGCTTTGGTTTCTATTTTGAGGAGTGTTTTTATTTAGACTTGCTTGTGCTCTCTCCAGGATGCTCATTTTCTTCATCATTTCTTCCATCATTCTTTCCATCTTTGAGCTTGAAGTAGAAGGGGTGGATTCCTCTCTAAAGGATACTCTCTTTTCAGTTTTCATCCTTGCTCTCTTCTCCATAAGGTTAACTTCCACAGAAAGAGCACCTCTTTTCATGTCTTCAAGGGTTGCAAAAACTCTTTCTCTGAGTGAATATGTCATGTCAGGATCAAACCCTTCAGGAAATTTGTTTAAAGCTAAGCCTTGAGGAGGTTTTAGTTCAGGGGAAAGTGCATTATACACGCTGTTAAATCTGGTACAATAAGCTTGTACACTTTCCCCAGGGTTCCTATGGGGATTGTTATAGTCGGCAAGGACTTGGAGAGGATTCTTCCTTACTTCCCATTTGTTTAAGAATGTTTTATGGAAGCCTTGGAGATCATTAATACTATGGGGGGCTAAACCTTTAAACCATTTTCTTGCTTCTCCCCCCAAACTTTGAGCAAATAGTCTAATCTTGACAGAATCATCATCAATTTCATTTCTGTCAAAGTAGTCATTCATCTTGTCCACATGTTGAGATGTTGTTATAGTATTGCTAGCATCGTATAAAGGAATTTTGGACTGATAGTATTATGGAAGATTGACTAATGGTACAGGAAGGACTAAGGGAGCATACCATGCTGCCATGATACGTGGTGGATTTACAAGAGGAGGTGTGGGTTGAAGTGGAGTGGTTTGAATAGTGGATGACGGGTGAACAGAAGTGGATGGAACAGCAGTAGATTTCTAAGCTGATCTTGGATGAGAGGCACCTAGATTATGTAGAAACTGTAAATGAGGGGGTGTTGATTCTCTATCCCCAAAGGGTTCACTTGTTTTGGGAGATGAAAGTGAAGGCTCAAAATCTAACTGATCTAAATCGCCAAATGACCTAGTCCTAAATAGGTTTAATAAGTCAGTTTGTGATTTCTGAAGAGCTGAAAGATTTTCGGGGACCGAATTAGCTCTTAGGGGTGATCTTAAAACAGTTGAAAATTGTATCTTAGGAGACTTCCTAAGGATTCTTTCTGGGTTATCAACTATCTCAGGTGGATCAGGGTCAGGATGGGCTCTAGTGTGAATCTTTTTAGGAGCCACTATGCTAAGTTTTAGACCCAACTAAAATAAGAAAAGTTCAACCAGATATGACAATCTTTGAGAGGTCAACTAATCTGTTTTCTCACTTATAATCCTACAGCCTTCCAGCTAGGTTTGACGGATGTTGTAATGATGAGGGTTCGTCCCAGTGGAGTCGCCAGGTGGAAAGTCTGGAGTGTTTTCGAAGGAGTACACTGTCCACCACAGTGTTTGTGAAACATTCCTTTTCAAGCATATCTCAAAACACAACAAACTCTAACCAGAGATTGGCTAGGAGGGCATTCACCAGATATGTCACCTCCAAAAGAGGATGAGATCCGGAGGCTACCTGGCCCTTTCCAGACTCTGTCTTAAGAGTATAGAGTAAAACACATCAAAAATGTAAACAAGATATCAAAAACTAGTGTTTTACTACCAATATAAAATGTTTTTGGTATTTTTTGAATTGTTTTATTTGTGGTTTAGAAGCATGTCCTAACTTTGCCTCAAAACTTAGCTACGGTTATGAAACAAAGACAGTCTATCCTTACAGCTAAGCTAGCTGATTTTCCAAGGTTTGATAAAAATTTAAAAGAATCCTAGGGTTGACCTAGTTTGTCACTGATTCAAACAAGTCTCATCATGATTACCATTTCTTGGTAGTGCTTGAAAAAAGCTGCTTTTTACTCTCAAGGTCTTATGAAGTTTCTGGGTAAGGATTCCCTAGTGGAGTCGCCAGAAATGTTAGGTTCTGGTGGCTCAAGCTGGTTAATAAATCAAATGCTCTATGAACTAAATCTCTGATGTCGTATGATTATCTTTTAAATGAAAAATGATTCGGGGTTCTTCCCCAGTGGAGTCGCCAGAAATGTTAGGTCTCTGTAATAAGAAAGATTGGCAAAGTCCAATCACAAAGTTAACATCATTTCAACCAACTTTGGGATTATAGGATCTAGCCCTCCTGAATCTGGAGAGGGATCTCTCCAATATGTACAAAGATGGATTATTGTCTTTAAAGCTTAGGTAATGATATTAGGCTAGTTATGAGGTCCAAGGGTTTTGTTTGGTCTTTCTCGGATGATTGAACATAATTGTCAGTTTGGCTGCGTAAAGATCTATATGCAAATAGGTTCAAAGGTGAGAAGTCACAAAAGAGTAAGCTTCATCAAGAAGAAAGATGATGAAAAGTTTTCAATCCATTGGCCATGGAGTCATAAGAGGGTTTAATTGAAACATTCAAAGTTCAAGAGTGATCTATGGGTAAGTCATCTATGCCTAAGGATCTCTTTAAAGTTTGATTTATGGAATGGAATGATACAATAAGAAAGGGAAATGACAGATGCGTAACAAAGAAGTGCCCAGATCCTGTAAGTACTTTCAAACTAGCGCCGACCAAGCACTTAAGAGAAACATAGAAGTAAACTAGGATCCGTAAGTACTTTTGAAACTATCCATCCTGATACACTTCCAATAGAATACACACAAACAAAGGGAATTGAAGGCAACTTCTTTTGAGTAGAAACTAGCTGGTTGGGCTCATCTTATAACTTTCCTCTAGCTCTTCTTACTTAGTTACTTCCAGACGAATACAGATAACATAATGGCCTAAGATCCGATATGTACTTCAACCAGTCGCTTAACACATCCTAAGGGAAACAATCAAATAGTTGAGCAAAATGGTGAAAGGGACTCAGTGGCTAACCTTGATTTCAATTCATTCCTCACACAACATATATTGAAAGTAACATTTAAAAATAACATTCAAATAGTTGACAAAAAGATGAGGGAACACCAAAGATCCTGCACTTAGACCGAATTAAATCATTTTCAGTAACACAGCTTGAAAGAAAACATTTAGATAAATATTTCTTAGCGTAGAAGGTTACCGATATACGTAGGTCTCAACCCTATTTAAACTGTTTCTTACAAGGGAAAATGAAACAAATCGAAATGTAAAAACAAAATACAAGTTACGTGAGAATAACATCACCATTAGCATAGACTGTGATCCCATAAATCACCTTGTATTGATGCTTCAAACCGGTTGCAATCTTCGTATCCAATGTTTTAATCCATCTCTCTTCACAACCTAACCTATCTCATATGCTGCAGCTCCAAGAGCCGATGAAACCACTTCAGTTTAATAAAGCAGAGTTTTCACCTCGCCATAGAATGCTTCAAAGAATTACATTGACAACCAACTAATCCAACCCCTCACTCATCTTCTACCAAGTATTTATATAACGATGAGGAGGTGAGATCTCGATAAAAGATCTCTGGCACAAACACGTGCATCACGTCTTCCGGCTCCCTTGAGGCTCGACGAAGAAATTCACACATGTGTGTTCCAACCGTATTAATGTTTACACTTATGGCGTAAGTCGGAGGGAGATTTGTTTGACATTTGAGGCTTTGCGACCGTTAGGGTTACTTTCCGCACACATTATGTCATTAATTTTGGAGGTAGAAATAACTTCTTTGCCGTCTCTGGCTGCAAAAATATCCGATTTAGTTTAATAAATCACCGATTGAGAATTTTGAAGCAATAGGCACTGCGGTGGTTGAGGAATAAATTTGCCTCAAAGCATGGTGGTGAGGCAATATGTCTCGATGAACACTTTAGGTTTTCTTTTAAATCGTGTTTAGATTGGGGATTGTGGCTTTCGATAAATCGTCTTAGCCATAATCCCCGTAAAAACTATCTTCGATCTTCATCTCGTGCTTGCCTCAAAAACTCGATACTCTTTAACCGCTCTCTTGAAAACAATGTTGTCTTGTCGATGCGTGGCCGTGTGGCTTCTTTAGGTTATCAATGCTCATGAAACATCGATAAATCATTTGATGACAGAGTCTGAATGGTTCTTTTAGAAAGCTCGAAGCAACAGAAACGTCTTTCCCAACCCTCGCCTCTCCTTCATTCTATAATGGAAAACCATTAAAACACCCCGCAAAACACAAAAACAAGCTTAAGAAATCCCGCGGAAATAGGTTTAAACTGCCTCAAAATGGCTGGCAGATCGTAGCCGCTTGACAAAAAATATCTAACTATGAGACTCACGCAGAATGGTGCAAAGGAGAGCGGGGAGAAAATAAGCATGGTGGTTTTGGATCGTCCGATCCGGACACGTGACGGGGTCCGCATCTAATCGAGGAGTGCAATCGGGGGTAAAACAAAAACGTATGCGATTGAAACATTGCGTATAAGTATTTGCGTGGACCGCTGGGATCAAGGATTAACAATCGCCGGGATTGAATCCTGGGATCGGCACCTGGGTGAACATTGCGATTGTGATTGAAACATTGCAATGCGATTTGTGTGGACCGTTGATCAAAGGATTAGATCAACGGTCGGGATTGAATCGGGATCAACGGTGAAACATTGTGATTGATATCAAATATCATGGATGCGTATTTAGCGATAACCGTTGATTCAAGAACGAGATCATCAGTGGAGAACCAACTGGGAGTCGCGTACGAAGTAAACAAAACGCATGCGATTGAGCGCAGTCGTCGATCTAAGAACGAGATCAACTGCGGAGAATGGATCGGGATGGCTATTAGGAGAGCAAAAACAAATGCATCGAAAGAAAACCCGCGTACCGCGCTGACCGCTGATCGGCATACGATCAATGGTGTGGAGATGTCGTGAAAACCTCGTATATTTTTATGAAACCCAAACTTTGGAATAATCAAAGGTTTTTATGGATCTAAGTGAAGAATATATATATAAAGCTATTGTGCGTTTGATCATGGGGTTTTTGACATATGGAATGTAATATGCCTGTAGTATTTAAATAAAAGGGGTCAATTCAGAACGGCTTACTCTGCCCGGTCATTCCGATCAACCTATTTGAAACGTTGCAATGCGATTGGCAATCAGTCCTTAACACTTGGTCCCTGGGGAAGTCATATGAGACAAAGGAAACTTTTAACATACGAGACCCAATCGTACCCAGCTTGAGGCAGTCTTTGATCTACCCATTTGATTTCTCCGATTGCGATCGCGCGATCGGCTCTTTCAATCAACCCATTAAAATATTAAACACGTGACTTCAAGTTTTTAAGTTGAAAATTCTTGACAAGCGGGTTTTGGGTTTTATAAAGAAAATGGCTCGGGAATGAAATATTCACAAGGTCTAAGCGCCTCGAGGGCGGGCTTCCTGTTATATGAAAATAATATGATCGGTTTTAGGGCAACAAGGCTAATCGCAATCTGAGTTCTTCTATATGGCAAAGACTTGCACATTTGATTCTTTCCGATGCAATTAGCGCCTTAACCCAAGGCAAATGGCTCACCTCCAAAGCGATGGCGAGGAAGTGGTTTAGGACTTTACTTGTATTTTTATGAATTTTTCATAATTTTCAATGGAATTTGATGGTTTCTGATAGTAAAAAATGGGTTTTTAACTATGGGAAAGTGATTCTCATAAATGGAAGAAGAAGATTTATGAAAACAAGGAAGTTTGTGGGAGAAAAAAGGGGAGCAAATATGAAGGTTTAAGAAGGGGGAAAATCAAGGTCTTCAAAGAACTACTTGGAATCAATGAATTAAGAGGAACAATAATGAGGATTTTTGGACAGAGGCATGAGGCCTACAAGGAGTCTTCAAGAGCTCAACAATTTTTAGTGATAAATTTGTTCCTTGAGGCTCAAAAAGATTCAGCCACCTTTTGGTATAACAAAATATTACAGTATTAACAAGGTCATCTCGTATCTTTGGTGCATCACATACTCCTACATACCCAAGGAGAAGAGGACCAAATGAGCTCCAGAGAGAAGGGTATCTTGTGGGCTACAAGAGACCTCCAAGGCCTTTCGGATTTACATTCCCGTGTAGAGGAAAGTCGTTGTCGATTTTAGATGTGAAGTTCGAGGAGGACAGGCCTTTAGGAGGTCACGGGAGTTAGAGCAACATCTAGATCAGCCAACCTCATCAAGCAGCTTGAGCTGGCCGTAGGATCCAGCAAGGTGGATCAAGAGGATCCTGGAGGTACATCTATGATGATGCTCAGATCCACGCGGGGAGTGGCTCGCAGCAGTCGAGGTGGTGCGATGGGCGCACGCGCAGCATCTGCTGCGCCTCCACCTGGGAGTCCACCGATGGATAAGCCTACACCTGTGACCAAAGATTCACAGTTCAGCAAAAAGCAGAGGACAATAGATGCACAGTCAGAGTTCCTGCCTCGATGTTGAGGAGGAGGACTTTATTCTCCGGCCGGGAGAAGTGTGCTCGTGTGGAAGAGGAAGCCCAAGTGGCTTCAGACACTCCTTTGAGAGATGCCACATCCACATCGAGCCTAAGAGGCTTGCCGGTGAGAGAGCACACCGAGAGGTTTTGTAGCTATATGGCAATGGCTACCAAGATCCTTGACTCCTCGAGCCTTCTAGCTATGAGGAGGCAACTAGCCACAGTCCGGAGAGAGGGCTACGTAAGAGGAGTATTCTTCATCATGAAGAATGATGCTTGGGAGGTGGTGCCATAGGCCCGAGGGAAAACTGTGGTTACTTCCGTATGGCTTTACAAGATAAAGTACGCTTCAGATGGCAACATTGAGAAATTCAAAGCGAGGTTTGTGGCTAGAGGGTTCTCCCATGTAGGGAGTTGATTAAGAGGAGACCTTCGCTCCCGTGGCTCGATATACTCGATCCGCCTCCATTATATCGATAAGAAGAGAGATGGCGCTGGAAGATCCACCGCATGGATGTGAAGACCACATTTCTCAATGGCTCTTCACACAGGAGGAGGTGGTTACTGAGTAGCCACAGCTGAGGCATGGGAAGGAATCCCATGTGTGCATCGAAGAAGGCTCCTTTATGGCCTCAAGCAAGCTCCCGCAGTTTTGCACCCAGGATAGATACTTACTTGCAGATGGTTTTGCAAAAGACATGCGATCCGAACTTTACTATATTGTGATAGGTGAGGAGCCCCTCATTCGTGCCGTATGTGGATGACTTGGTCATTATAGGTGCGAGAGACTCATAGGCAATCGCAAGAGATATCTTGCTACAGTAGTTTGAGATGAAGGACATCGCTTATGCATTACTTTTTGGGTTTGGAGGTGTGGCAGAGGAGAGGGGCATTTCTTCCCCGGGACAGGAAGTATATTGTGGACATCCTTGCGATTCCACATGGAGGATCACACCCATGTCGAGACCGGGCTGATCACCAACCTGGAATGAAGCTTCATGCTTGATTCTGAGTTGGTGGATCCCATATCAGACATGCGCCTAATTGGTTCCTTGATGTATTTGGTCAACACTAGACCGTATTTGTTTTGCAACAACACGATGAGTCAATTTATGTGTGAGCCTAGGAAGGTTCATCGGGTGGTCAGCAAACACATTTGCGATATCATAGGGGACAGTGATTGCGGTCCGACTACAAGTAGGGGGATGGAGCAGATCAAGGTGTTACACCGATTCCGATTGGGCAGGTTGCATCTCTGATAGGAAGAGCACTGTGGTGCTCGTTGGGGTTGGGTTCCTGCAGCAGTGTCATGGTTCACCGAAAGCGCTAGCCGTAGCATTGAGTTCAAACAAGGTGAAAGCATATGGCAAGTCACTACCTAGTCGAGGCCATCCGCTTCACAAGATGTTGTTTGGCTTATTTGGTCACCTCGTTGAGACCTTCTTGGAAGGATTTATCGTGATAACCGCAGTTGCATTAAACTCACTGGAGAATCCAGTATTCTATGACAGTCAAAGCATATCGATCAAATATCATTTCATCAGAGACTATGTTCAAAGGAGTCATGAAGCTTGAGTATATTCCCACCGATGAGCAAAGTTGCAGATATTCTTACCAAAGCCTCACTATCGGGGCAAAGGCATGTCTACTTCGTAGACAAGATGGGTGTGGTGAGAACACCCCTTCCTGTGAAGAGGGAGTGTTGAAACTTGGTACCTGAGGGACAGGTGGTTCTCTAAGGCTTTGATCTTTGGCCTAGGAAAACTCATTCAAAGAATTTAATTTTTCTCCTAAAGTGACTTTTATAATTTTTATAAAGTCAAATCTAATTTAAAAGTGACTAAGTGATAGTTACTAAAGTGACTTTATAAAGTTATAAAGTCAAATCTAATTTAAAAGTGACTTTAAGTGATATAAGTTGATAAAGTCTAATTTTAAAGTACTTTAATAAAGTCAATATAAAATTAGAAAGGAAAAAAGCGACTTTGGAAATAAAAGACTAAGTGGGTCTTTATTAAAGGGGTGAATTAAAAAATAGAAAGAGATTTAAATGAGCATTTAATCTCAAATTTCAGATCTCAATCTATTTCACCCATTGGATTTAGGATTCCTCAAAAGTCACTTAGGTTAGGTTAAAGGAGGAAAAGGAGGAAAAATCTCATTCATTCTTTCATGAGAAGATTGGGAGAAGGAGAGCAAGAGAGCAAGGGAGATTGGCAAAGAGGAGAAGAAGGCAGCAGCCTGGCACACATTCCAAGGCAAGATTTAAACAAGACATTTCTCAAAGAAGACAAGTTCAGTTAGATTTAGCAAACAAGAAAGATTTGTTGAGCATGGTTTTCAGAAAAGGAGGTCAGACAGCAGGCCGTGACAACAATGCCGTACAACAAGGTTGGGCATAGATTTCTGGAGTGTTAAAAGGGGCCGTTTTATTTGGCACGTTTTTCTAGGCAGTGCCGTAGAGCAAGTGGCCCATTCTGCACGTAAATCGAGGCGCATTTCGTACAAACAAGTTTTTGTTTTCTTTGGCACAAATTTTGAGGTCCGTACAAAGAGCATTTATCACGTTTTGGCATAGATTTTGAGGTGGTCGTACACCGCATTTATTGCAAATTTCTCGGGGCACGTAAACTGAGAACTGTACGCATTTATTGTCAGTTCTACTTTTTTGCATTCTCAGACATTTTCCGAGTAAGGTGGTTAAGCACGGAAAACGAGATAAGTTGTAAAAGTCTGTTTGCTGATTTTTATTTTGCTGAATATTTCTCTCACTGTAAAAAAAGGCATTTTCCAGAAATAAGAAGGAGCTTTCAAATTGGTTTTCCCCAAGAGTTGTAGGGGGTTTTTCCAGGGTCATGTTGACCAAAAATATCTGTGTCAAATGTGTGAATGACTGTTTTTATGCTTGCTGATTTTTAATTCTGCATTTTCCAGCATTCTGAAAAATTTCCAGAATTTGTGTTTTCAGCAAAAGTTATTTTCCAGTTTGTTAAATGTATGGATATGGGAAAGGGCATTTAACTATTTTGGAGTAATAAGGTGAAAAACTGAAAACCGGGGTGGGAAACTATAAATTTTTACATTTTTTCTTTTTTAAGACTTATAGGTTCATTTACACATAAAAATCCATAAAACGACCATGCACATAAAAAAAAAGTGGCCTTATAACATTTTTTATTTGTATTTTTTTTTTATCATAAATATATCAGTGATTTCATTATTTAAATTTTTTTTTATTTGAGAATTTTTTTATTTTATATTTTATTTTATTTTATTTTTTTAATTTTAAGATCTTTGTTTTATTTTTTTAATTTTAAATCTTTAATTTTTTTTTCTTTATTGTTTTGTTATATATATATTTTAATTGTATTGTGATATAGTTTTTTTTTTTTTTAATTATATTATTATATTAAAACAAATGTTTTTTTTTTATAATTTATTATATTGTTTTTTTTTTTTTATTTATTATATTTTGTTATTAGTAATATTTATTTTTAAATTGTAGAATTAAAAAAAAAAATTAATTATTTTTTTGGGTCGTGTCGGCGTGGCGGCGCCAGGAGGCGTTGCGCCTCCGGCCACAGCGGGCGAGGGACGGTCCCAGAATAGGCCCTCGGCCAAGGCGGCCGAAAAACGGTGAGCAACCCGAGTGAAATCGCAGCCTGGCTGCGGGCGAGCTCCGGCGGGCCTCGCCCATTGGGCCTCCCAGAGTGCTGACGCGCGCCAGGGCGGCCACTGCCCCGCCTCCGCGCCCATGGCCGAGGCCGGTCAGCTGAGCGCCCTAGTAGCGCCAGCCCGGCCGTCCCCGGCGCCCAACGAGCGGGCCTTGGCCATATCCCTTATCCAACAGTCCAACCTACTATTCCACATCTCCTTAAGATTGTATCATTCACTTATTTCACCACAAGTTCATCATAAATCCTCCATCAGATCCATATCCACTTCATTTTCCCTTATAGCTTAATTACCTCCATCCATTCACCTCCATTACACTTTGCAGCCAATCCATCTCTAAGTGCATAAAGGTAATTCTGAGGGTGAAGCATCATTCTTCAACTAATGCATCTTCAGACAAATAGATACAGTTTCAAAAAATAAAGCATTAGACTCTGTAGTCAATCTAGCTTCAAGCATAGAAAAGTAATTATGAAAGGAAGATAATCTGCACAAAGGAGGAATGTGGCTAATTGTCAGGACAGAACCAGTTGGAGTCAAGTATTTGGAAGGATATCCACAAGTCAAGGAGCTATTACAACAAGCAGGGAGGTTAAATTTTATAGAGAAATTTGATGGCTTCCATAAGGAGATTACAAAATATTTTGCCAAATCTTTTGATGGAGCAGAAGAAGAAAAACTGACATGGTTATTCAAAATAAACTTGACACTCCACTACCAGAGGAAGATGAAGAACTAATTTCTGAAAAGTTAACAGAGATTAGAAAATAGATTAGGGCCAAAAGAAGAAGAAAGATAAAGTTGGATGTTCTAACAGAGGTTTCAGAGCACATGGAATAAAGTTTTGATGAAATTGCATGAGGACATGCAATAGTCTTGCAGTGGGGGTATGTTGAGCCCTAGAATTGCCTTCTCTTTTACAAACCTTCACTTAATTTCATCATTATTTTATCACTTCATAAGCCTAAAATCAATGAAGAATGATTAGGATTGCTTAAAGGTTACATGCAATTGATTAACATATTGTATTTTCATGATTTTCGTTGTTTTAATAATTTTCTGCAAAATAGCTATAGAATATAGGCGTTCTGTAGCTAATCACGCGTTCCGCAGCTGTTTTAGAGTTTAAATGGGTTACAAGTGTCGTCTGAAGGAAAAACGCATATGGGCAAATTCTACAGCACTCCCTCATCATTCGTTGCTCTCCACGAAGTCTGAGTTCGAATCTCCAAGCGGTTATGCACGTGGAAGAGATTAAAACTAAGAGGCAGTTTCCTATTAAAACACGGACTCTACAGTTGTCCGCAATGAAGAACGAGGCTGTCAATAAGATTTTTAATTTGATTAGAAGTAGAAAAGACATTTATCCTTGTTTTTCTCAAAGGGTAGTTATGTAATTTCATTATAAGAATCACTCGGGAGACCGAGAGACGCTAGCTAGTTGATGTTTTGTTTTTAGTTCTCCAAGACTGTGTTACTCTATTTTTCTGAACGTTTTCCTTTAATAAAATAAGTTCAGCTTTGATGCATGAATTGAAGCAACGTTGAGGAGTTAAATATTTCGTGCTACTCTGGTGGTAGAGGGCCCCTGCCTCCTGAGCAGCCTTGTTTATACGTTTTAGATAAGTATTTTAGTCTCGTTTTCATTTATAGCTTAAGTAGATTTCTGAAGTTTATGTTTCATACTTGTTTCATTAATCATCACAGCTATACTTACTCTTATAAACTCTTCCAAAATATCATTACGATGAATAAGGCATAGCTGTGGTGTTGTAGATTTTAGTTGCATTTCCTTTCGTTAATTATCACAGTTAGACTTACTCTAATAAACTCTTCCAAAATATCATCATGATGAATAAGGCATAGCTATGGTATTGTAGGTTTTAGTTGCTTGTTTACACTAAGTGTCACAGCCGGTCTTACTCTTACAAACTCTTCCAAAACATCATTAACAATGAATAAGAAACAACTGTGGTGTCTTAGATTCTAGTTGTATTTGCTTTCAGTTTTATGTTTATGTTCAATTGCATTGAATAATACAGCCATACTTGTTTTCACAAACTCTTCCAAAATATCATTCATATTGAACAAGATGGGTTGTAGAATTCCTTAGGATAGTTGCATGTTAATTTAGTTACAGCACTCCGGAGGTAGAATGCATCTAGTTCAGCTCTGTCATTTCATTTCAAGTTTGATAATGGCTTTTTAGTTTAACACTGTTCACTGCACTTCAAGTAGACTAGTAACACTCTAGTTTAGTCTTAGCTCACTGTATTAACATTCCAAGTTTAGTTGCTATCCATTGCATTTTAAATTGTATTAGTTGTTAAATTTAAATACTACGGTCTTCATTATTTACAAAACTTCTTTTGTTCCAAACTCATATTAATACATAATCATTTGGACAGAAGCTAGTATCAGTCTAAGACTTGGAGTATTTCGCAACCTTTTTACCATTTCACAAACAAGTCTTTTCTCAAAGACTATTCTAAAAAGGAAATCTATAACTTTTGAGTGAGGCCTAGTGGTGTTAAATTGAGTTGCAGAACAGAATTAGAAGCTAGTTTAGAGTAGAAATCTTATTATGCTACAAATGTTCTTTTCCAAATATATTCCAATAAACCTTTAAACCATGGATGAGATGTTGTAGCATTGTAATTTGATTGTTTGATTGTTTAAATTAGGAGAACTTCATTTATACTTAACTTGTCCATTTCTCAAGTTCTTCCAACACATCTTTAATGAATGAATTGGATAAATTCAAGCTCATGTTGTGATTTGTTTCCTTGCAATGAAGTCATTATCAAGCTTTGCATTTGTTGTTTGCCAACCATAGTTTAGGCTTTGCTCTGTTTTAGTATTTGCATTTGTTGTTTGCCAGCCATAGTTTAGGCTTTGCTCTGTTTTAGTATTTGCATTTGTTATTTTCCATCCATAGTTTAGGCTAACAACTTCTTTTCACTAGCATTTAGTTCTTTCCCTTTTCAAACATAAAACAATAAAACCAAAAACATTAGAAAACACTAAACACAACGAAGTGGGAAGAGGTTACTTAGGCACATATGGTGCACTTCACTTCAATAGTTTACTAGCCCTGGTTGACAATTTATGTTATCAATTTAGGAACACTAAGTTGAGCACAAACATTTTGGCGCCGTTGCCGGGGAAGTGTAACTAGGTAACCTTATTTCTTACATTCAAAAAAAAAAAAAAAAAAAACCAAAAACAAAAACAAAAACTTCAATCACCTACCACACCCACTATATCATGTGGTGCAGTAAGAGCCACACATCCACATCATGAATTCATATTTTTGCAGGTAGAAGAAGAGGTGATAAAGCAGGTTGAAGAAATGGATGGAGATGATGACAATGAGGAAGATCCTTTGGATTTCCCATTCAAGAAACTGATATCAATATTCAAATGAAGAACATCCATCCATCTGTACTTCCTAACTTCAAAGGTATGAGATCAGAAGACCCGGAAACCTTTCTTTTTGAATTTGAAATAATTTGTAGATCTTATGGCTACTCATTGCACATGCAAAAATTGAATTTGTTTTCGGCAACATTGAAGGATAGAGCTCTTAGATGGTTCATGACTTTAGGAACAAATTCTATAGGGACATGGGATGATATGAAAAGAGTATTTTTGGAAAAATATAAAGGTTATTGCATGCACCATGACCTTAGAAATGAAGTCTTTAACATGAACCAAAAAGAGGATGAAAGCCTAGAAGATTTAGTAGAGAGATTTAATTATAATATCAAAAGATCTAAATTGCATAATTTAGGATCAGATGCATTAAAAACTCTCCTACTAAATGCTATAAAGGATGAATGGATTGATCTTCTTAATATTGTGGGAAAAGGAGATGTCTATCGATTGTCATTTCAAGAAATTTGTGAACTATGCAAGAACATATCAAGAGGAAAAGCAAAGTGTGTAAGATCCATTCAAGGTCCATTTATGGCAAAAGTAAGTAAGTCAGCATCAAGATTGGTAAGTCAAACTGAACCTAACAATTTGCTAAACATTCTTGGTAATTTAAATGAACAAACTGACATGCTAAGAATGCAAAACAAGCAAAAAGTTGCTTCATTCATATTTTGCCCTAAATGTAGAAAGAAACATACTTTGCATGAATGTCCACTTGATAACATTAAAATGTGTAAAATTTGTGCAGGATCACATACTACTGAAGATTGCCCATCATTACCAGGGTTGAAGGCAATTTACCAGAAGGATAATGGAGCAAATCAAGCACAAGAGCAACTCTCTTATGTAGCTCCAAGAGGACTGTGGCAGCCTCATCAACCCAATATGATGCAATATCCTTATGCACAGTTTCAAGGTTATGCACAACAACCTCAAGGTAATTGGAAAACACCCTTGCCTTGGCAACCTTGGCCATATCAATCCCAACCTCAAAATCAACCTTGGAAACCTTGGCCAAGGGGGCGAGGCCCACCAGTTGGGCGCCGGGGGCAGGCCAGGCGGCGCCCGGGCGGCCAACCGCCTCCCTCCCGGGCCCCCGCGGCTAGAGGGCCGATTCTCGGGATCGGCCCTCGGCCAGCGGGAGGCCGGGAGGCGAGTGGGCACACCATCTTTCCACCGACCCATTCAGCCATGTTTTTGTATGGGGCGACCCGGCCCGCCTCTGGCCCGCTAATGAGCGGGTCAGGGAATCGGCCCTCGGCCGCGGGGGGCGCCTGGAGGCGGGCTGGGCCGCCCCCGTGGCACCGCCCGACCGACCGGCACCACCAAAACAAAAATATAAATGTTTTTTTTTTAATTTTACAATGTTGTTTTTTTAATTGTTTTTATTTTTATTTTTTTTAACAATTTTTTTTATTTTTTTTAAATTTTAACAATTTTGTTTTTAATTTTGGTTTTTTTTTTTTATAATTTTGATTTATAATTTTTTTTATAATTTTTTTGTTTTTTTTTTAATAATTTGTTTTAAGAAAACATTTTATAATTTTGATTTTTTTTTAATTTTATTTTGTTCTTTAATTTTTTTTTTTTTTAATAATTTCTTTTAATAAAACAATCATAGAAACATTGTTATATATAAATAAAAAAAAAAATTGTCATATAATATAATAAAAACATTACTAAGAAATAATAATTAAATTAAAAATTTCAAAATATAACAAATATATATATATATATATATATATATATATATATATATATATACTATATATATATATATATATATATATATATCTATATATATATATATATATATATATATATATATAAAACAAAAAAAAAATACAATATAATAAATTAAAAAAAAACATTTGTTTTAATATAACAATATAAATTAATTAAAAATATATATATAACAATACAATTAAAAAAATAAAAAATTATATAACATTATAATATTTGTTATAAATAGTTAATAACTTTTTTGTTTTTTTTTTTTAATATTAAACACAAACTGAAGTTTCAAAATACTAGTTTATTTTTTAAGTTTAATTTTAATGCTTTAATTTCAAACTATTTAGTTTTAGAAATACATTTTGTTTATTAAATTTATTTTATTCGCAATATTTTTCCATTAACTAATATATATATATATATATATATATATATATATATTTATCAGGAAAATGGCATCAAAAAAGATTTATGTGAATGTTTCTGCACCTAGGGCAGCAGCTCCCAAATCTACGGCAGCAGCTCCCAAATCTACAGCTGCAGCTCGACGCACTATGGATACAACTCCCAAATCTAAAGTTGCAGCTGAACGCACTATGGACACTATTGGACGCAATAAGGATATTGTTGCACACACTAATAAAAGTCAAGCAAGTGGGGCACCAAGTTCATTAAAGGTTATTTCTGATTGGAAGAACGCTAAGGAAATAGATAAAACCAATTTCTCATGGTATCTTGAAGACATTGAAATAGAGGTTGATATACACATCTATCTGATTTGTGGTATGATTGAATTAAATGAGAAATATGAGGTGATGGGCAGAGTACGAGACATATGTATGGTCCCGAATACAAACACTATTTATGTTCTTCTAAGGGAGGCTCAGAAACGTGACAAGGTTAGATATCGTCTATCAATCGTCAAGTACGACACAGATGAAATAACTTCAAAATTTTCTGAAGAAATAGCAAACAACATTGCAAATAACATTGTAAGTATGTTTATTTTTATTTCCTCTATGCATTATTGTAAGGATGATTCAATTTTTTATAAATTATTGATCATTGACATGTTTTATTTTGTTTCATAGGATTTTGTTCCGGGTATTTCAAACATGTTTGATGGTATTTATATGTTGGTGTCAAATGTTATGGATGTGATCAAAACTTTCCACAAAGACAAAGCAGAGGAAAGGAGATTGAAGCAAAGAGCAATAGCTCGTGACACTGCAACAGTACAAAGAGGGGATCAACCAAGTGTCACTAAGGTGGGTCAATCTAGTAAACTTAAACATGTTTCTTTTGAAGGTGTCGAACATGAAACATAAAATTATGATAGAATTAGTGAGGAGAAGATGAGAACTATTGTGCAAAAGAAGAAAACAGATCAGACACCAAAAAGAAAAATTGCCAAAGATCTCTCTCTTGTACCTCATAGAGGAGAGCTTGTTTATAAAGAAACTGATATGTTATCCAATAAGGCTAGGAAATCAAATATTGGTGAACCTGTAAAGGTCGTGAGCAGCAGTGAAGAACAAATTGGAAGCTCTTACGGAAGCAGAGAAATCATAACACCAGGTGCTGAGTTAGAGGATGGCATTATTAAAACAAAACAAAATGCTATTCGACAAGAGTTGAGGAAGAATAAATTAATTCTTGGTGGCCAAACATTTGAACTTAATGTTAACCAATTTTATGGCTCAGATGAAGGGCAATCTCAATATCAAATTAGAAAGGCCCATCACTTACATGTACATAATCTGAAAACATTGTTCAGGTTCAATCCATATGCGCATGTGGTGGATTATGTGGTTCTTGTCGATCCATGTCAGGTTCCCAACAAACAAGCATTTGACAAGGCAAAATGTTTTGATTATAAATATTATGTAATTGGAGGAAACCATTCAATAGAGGCTAAAAGACAATTGATTGCATAATATCCCAATAACTATCTTTTTCAAACAGTGAAATGCATCATTTACGCTGGCTTAACAGAAATGGAATCAAAGTTATTGGCATGGGATCATAATGCATATAATGAGTACAGAATGAAAATGAATTTCATCCAAAGGGTCAGATTTATTCATAATGAATTCATAGAAAAATGTCGTGGGGATAAGACACAAGTTAGTGTAGCATTTCGAAAGGAATGTTTAATGGAAACAGGTTATCAAATTGATGAAAAAAAAGCAAAAGATGGAAAATTGAATACAAATCTCTTCAGAGGCACAGATAACATTTTTCAGTTGGCATTTAGAACTGGGGAGGTATGGGATTTGATCGATGAGATTTTTGATTGATGGGAGAATATTTCCATAAAAAATCAGAAAGTTAGAAAGAGTAAACCCATAATATGTACCAACAGTAAGGGGGGTCCTGAAATGAAGCAGCTTCCAGAGGATATGACTATTACACCTTGGAGAACAATGCAAGGTGTGAAGGATGATAAATTAGTCAAATCAGTATTAGCCCGTGTGAAGTTCGGTGAATTATCAATGGAAGAAATGTGTGCAGAATTTCAGAAGTAAGTTTCTTGAATTATTTCTTTCATTATAATTTTATTTTAAATAAAACATAATGATGTTGGTAGAATTTGTTATACATGTCAATATATTAACGTTTTTAACTTGATTTATTCAGTCATAAAATTTATATGAAAATACAAGAACACATGGTTAAAATGTTGAATGAAGACATTTGGGATGATGTTGTACGCAACTACCTAGAAGCAAGTTCTACATCAACACTAAAAGAGTTTTATATTGCATTCAATAAGGTATGTTGATTTATAAATTTATTTTATTCATATTTTAACTATTTTTATTTTATTACTTATACATATCTATATATATATTTTTATGTCATTAAAGATGTCGAAGAAGGATGGAAATGGAGTACCAGATACTTTCAAAAGCTTTATTGAAAAAATTAAGATGGAGAACATGAGAAGGAAGCGTCTTATGAATGTCGAACTAGATCCTACTCTTAATCATTACATTTGGAATGGGCTCGACAGTGTCCAATATCAAATAATACAAGGTGACTGTGAAGACATTGCATCACTAATACCTAAAAGGGAATATGGCCTAGTTATTGCAGATATTTCTCATGGTTTCAATTTCCCAGACATTGAATATGATAGAGAACCATATACTTATCAAGCTTTTAGTAAAGTGGTTACAGGTTTTCAAGAAGTGACAACATCACCACTTTGGCGATTTGTGACATTTCATTCAGACACACAGTTTCTAATGTTATTAACAAGCTTCAAGGGTAAAGCAAACTCAAGGATGCAACTTACATGGTAATATTTTGAAATTGTATGTTTGATTCCTCCTAAAAAAATTTATTCATGTAAAATTTAATTGAACTTTTACTATGTTATGTAACAGGAAAAAGTCAAATATTGTTTCTTCCGAAGATCAACCTATTATAAATGATTGTGAGTTCATCCATGTTAAATGTTGGACAAAAGAGGATAGCTATAAGCATATTATTATGAATCAAGTAGATGGGAAGAGTCATAGTCAAGTATTGGTTTATGATGCAGTGGTAAGAAAACTAACATATGAAGATAAAGATGCAAAAGGAGACATAGTTAACATTTATCAAAAACCACAAGCATTGATTAACTATCTTATAGATCTATGTTCAAATGAAGGAGAATGGGTTTTGGATTTATTCTCAGGTTCAGGTAAGTTTTAATATACAAATTTAAATTTAAATATTATCTTTTTTACTTTTTATGTCTCCATAGTAATTTTCTTACTTATTTTTTTTGTGCTTGATGATTAGGTACAACACTAGCATGTTGCCTACAAAAAGGAAGAAATTGCATTGCCATTGAGAAAGATCCAGTTCAATGAAAATTTATTCAACAAAGAATTAACGCTCTTAAATTCCTTCCAGATGCGAAGCAAGAAGTTGGTTTGAGGAAAGGAGATTTTAATGAATCACGTGTGGCAAAAAAAGCAAAGGAACCTCAACCACCATTATATGGAATGATTGGAAAGGGGCACTTTGGAAGATTTGCTGACATGAAAGATCCATTAGAAGATGGAAATGATCAAAATGAAGAAGAAAATGCTGCGGAAGAAGCCATCAATGTTGTTCTAGATGATGTTGAAGATGTATTAGTTGATATTGTTGATGATGTTTAAGTTATGCTTGCAAACAAAGCTTATTTTTCAGAACTACTAATCAGCTTTACTTGTAATGTTTAGACTTTGATATTTTATGAGAACAACCCATTTTTTTTGCAAAAAACATGTGATTGCTATTATTTTTTGACATAAAATTCAATAAAAATGTTGTTTTCTTAAGTTTTTTTGTTAAAATTCTCCCAAAAAATTAGTTTATTTAACATGTTTTTTTCAACAAAAACTCTGTAAAAATGTATTTTTTGCATTGTATTTATATTGAAAAATTGTATTTTTTTGTCATATGGTTCAAAATATTGGTTTTTTAGCGATAATTTTTTGATGTGCATTGAAAAATTATTTAACAATACATAAACATGTGGAAAATATAAACTTTAGAATATTGACCTTTTTTCCGTCTTTTATGTATGTGAAAAAGTAAAGATATCATTACAAGTTTTTATTTTAAAAAAAATATTTTTTTATTTTTAAAACACAAGTACATAAATGCACTTAAAAATAAACATCTCACAGAAGAAGAAGACATTAAAAAATTTATAGTGTCAAAATCAATGCTATAAAAAAAACGTTGGTGATGATACACCACCACTATTCAAAATCGACATAAAAAACACCACTTTAAAAAAAAAAAAAAAATTATTAAAAAAAAAAAACAAAATGAAAAAAAATTAAAGTGCCAAAAACATGCTCAAAATTTTTTTTCTTGATTCTGCATCGCCACCTTTTCAAAATCAGGTGTTTTTCTTGATATTTCAAAAAGTAGGTAACATTGAGGTTA
>JAXQQM020083773.1:0-21225 GCA_034641835.2 Pinus albicaulis
ACATGAAATATCAATTTGTAGTACATAATATATAAAGCCTTTGATTTATTTACCATGACATCGTTTCTTGAGGAACAAACGAGAACATAGCTCAAAATTTGCCATTTATCTATGAAAAAAATAAATGTAGACAATTGGAACTCTATGTGTTAATATTTGATAGATTTTGGCAGTTTAGGCGTTTATCTAGCATGTAGATGACACCTTTAGAGACTACTTTCATGTTTCCAATATTTTGGACCCTTGGGTACCTATTTCTTGTGGTTTCCAATGATATATTTCTAATAAAGGGATAGATTGTAATGATCAAAACATTCATATTCATCCAATAAATACCTCATAATTTGCGATAATAAGATATTTATATCTCAAAATAAAATAAAAATAGGATAATCTCAGCTTAGAAGTTTTATCTAGACAACTAATTCAAAGTTTCCACAGGGGAATCCATGTAATTGAATATACAAGCCGTGATTGCACAACCTCCAACCAATCGTAGCTTCTGTGATCAACAAAAAAAATGATAAACACTTATAGGTCAAATGAGTAGGACTCAATAGCTGTAAGTGAATCCATAAATCAATGGCCTAATGTTCAATGTGTCCCACGGCCATACTAAGTCTCACTAACAAACTGCCTTAAACTAGTTTCATTTTTGACCTTCCTCACTTAAGTTTTCTCTGTTTCAAAATGACATGATTGACTTCAAATAAAACAACCTTCAGAAATAACTCGAAATGTTTAGCCCTTAGAGAATACCAAGTAAAACCAACAAACAACTCCACATCTTAAAAACTATGCCATTCATAAAATCCATTCTTTCAGTACCTTCAAATATACAGGGAAAGCAAGATAATATCATTTTGGGTAGGGAAGATAAAGATGTCATAACAAAACTCCGATATATAATCACAATATTCAATTACATTGTTTTCTAGGTAAAGTACTTTCGTCACATTAAAGAATTTTATAAGTTTACTCTAAAACTAAAGGCTTTCTCCCATTAATTAAAGGAAAACATTAAGCCCTAAAAACTGAACCTAAAGTGGCCGTAATTCGAAAGGATTTTAGTATGTTTATTGAGTGTTAACTTCTACAAGGTTCTATAGGCAGAGTCTGTAAAGGGCCAGGTAGTGTTAACTTCTACAAGTTCTATAGGAAGAGTCTATAAAGGGCCAGGTAGCCTCTAGATTTCATCTTTTATGAAAGGTGACATATCTTGTAAATGCCCCTATAGTGAATCTTTGGAATAGATCTAAATAGAATTTATTCATTTTAATATCCATAAACCACAACCACTTTAATACAAATCGTGTACATGTGTTATTTCTCCCATACATGTGTCATTTCTCCCATAAACTCTTAAGGAAAACTTTAAAGCATGTGACATTTACTTTTTCCCCTCAACTTTAAAGCATGTGTCATTTCTCAAGGCTTTCTCCCATTAATTCAAGGAAAACCTTATGGCCTAAAAACTAAAAGTAGTTGAACTTCCATATGATAGGAACCCCCAAATACAAATGGAGTAAAATGTTAATTGTTAAAAGTGGATTGTTTTATGATGTAATGGATCTTAATAATTTATATTGACATGGCTCTATTGAACTTCCATAGGATAGGATCCCCCAAACTCAAGGTGAGTAAAATGTAAAATTTTAAAAGTGGAGTGTTTTATGATGTAATGGATCTTAATAATCTAGATGGACATGGCTGTATTTTATTAATGTACCTAAATTTACACCTTCCATGTTGTTTTATTCTTGTAAAATGATAAAAATGGAGTGTTCCAGGATGTAATGGATATAAATAATCTAGATTGTGTTAAATATGATGTAATGGATCTTAATAATCTAGATTGACATGTTGTATTTTAGTAATGTACCTAAATTTACACCCTCCATGTTACTTTATTCTTGTAAAATGTTAAAAGTGGAGTGTATTAATGTACCTAAATTAACACCTTCCATGTTGCTTTATTCTTTTAAAATGTTAAAAGTGGAGTGTTTTATGATGTAATGGATATAAATCATCTAGATTGGCATGGATACAGTGATATGATGATGATATTTTAAAAAATATTTTTAAAATATTTTTTAATGTACATATATATATATATATATATATATATATATATTTAATTAATTTAATGTTAATTTGAGAAAATTGTTAAAGACATATTACTCACATTTAATAGTAAATATTATTTTTTAATGTTAATATTAAATAATAAATTTATATCAATCTTATGCTTCCCACAAAAATAAGTAGTGGAAAAAAATTACATTTCATTTAAAATATATATGTATAATTTTATGTTAAAAAGCTGTAGTGTTTTTTACTTTATAATCATAAACAATTTTCATATTATATGATGTCAAACTTACTCAACTTTTTATTTTGAAATTTTAAACAAAGCTTTTCACTACATAATTTTATCTTTTATATTTTTTTATTTTTCAATTCCAAACAAAACTTACAAAAGAAAAAACCCATTGAGTCTTTACTGTAGATTCTAGTTTTACAAAATTCACACTATGTAATTAACAATAGAGTAAGTTGAGACAACAGTAAGGGGTTTTTTTGTACAAGTTTTATCGTAACCTTTCCCTCCATCCAATATATACTCTAGAGCCTTCTGAAGAGACAGTATATTCTAGTTTATAACCTGATCCGCAATCAAAGAAAATGGCTAGGGATTTCACAAGCTATTAGTTTATAACTTAATCCACAATAAAATAAAATGGCTGGAGATGTCACAAGTTATCATTCGCACAGTGATTTATTGACGTTCTCAGTTGAAATGGATCCCATTAGATGCATGATGGCCAGAGACACTAAAAAATTCAAAATAGATATCTCTTATGACATCCATATTGTCTACAAACCATCCAAATTTTCCATCTTATACAACAATTTATAACAATAACCGCTCAATTTACTCTCCAATTTTTGAAACCCCCACCCATGCTAGGGAGATCACAGTGTAAAATCAAATGTTCTTGTGGTTTTTTTAAAGGGTTCATAAGCAAAACAAAAAACAAGAAAGTCAATATTGTGGTATAATAACTTCGTTTTGAATCATTGTGACAAAAAATAACATCACATTAGCTCACATAATATATCTAATGCTATAAGAATCTGAGACGATAACAAATTTTGAAACATGATAACTAGGTGACAACCAAAACTAAGTTCTACCAGAACTGAGTTGTAGCCACAAATTTAAACTATGAGGCACAAGGTAGTTGTTGCATATAGGAACATTTAGATATGATAAGAAAAATGTGATACTCTATTGTAATTTTCTCTACAAATGTGATGGAAAATGTGCCCTAAATGTTGAAAATTTCATGGTTAATGTAGTATCAACTACGTGCAAATTTACAGTCTTGTATACAAGATCGAGAAAGCTATGCCCAATATCCAACACCATAGAGCAAGACATGTTCACCAATTAAACAATTACTTCCAAATCTCTCTCAGTGCTAGAGTTGTTTTCTCAATAAAATTGTTTTTACTGCTCTTGAACCAATGAAAGCCATCGTTGTTGCATATAGGAGCATTTAGATCTGATAAGAAAAGTGTGATATTGTGTTATAACTTTCTCTACAAATTTATTGGAGTTGTTTTCTCAATAAACTTGTTTTTATTACTCGTAAGTGATGAAATCCATCGTTGTTGCATACAGGATCATTTATCTCTGATAAGAAAAGTGTGATACTATGTTATAATTTTCTCTAAAAATGTGTTGGTGTTGTTTTCTCAATAAACTTGTTTTTACTGCTCTCAGAAGTAATGAAATTCATCATTGTTGCATATAAGAGCATTTACCTCTATTAAGAAAAGCGTGATACTTTGTTATAATTTGCTCTACAAATGTGATGGAAAGTGTGCCATGAGTGTTGGCAATTTCATGGTTAATGTAATATAAGATAAATAACAATTCATTTCTTCTACTCAAGATCAAGAAAGCTATGCTGAGTAGCCAACACCACATAACAAGACATGTTTGCCAACTCCATAAATTCTACCAAATCTCTCTTGGCGTTGGAGTGATTTTCTCAATCGCCTTATTTTTACTGCTCTTGAAGTGATGAAAGCCACATATCCATACATTTTTTACTATCTGCACAAAGAACAAAAAAACCAACTTTATATCAGCGATACTGAAAAAACAAGAACATGGCAGACACGTGGGACATCAATGGTAAAGAACAATGTGATATTTTGAATATTTTCAAAGATCATGAAGGAAATAATACATAGGTGACTCAATAGGAATTGATCAAGATTAAATATGGAGGAACTACACCAAAACAACCTTTGATTTTGAAGGTAGAAAATCACGATCTATTTCTTTATTCATGAGACATTCATGTTTGCATGATCAGACAAGGTATTTAACTTAACTTCAACATAGGCCTCATGATTTGTAAGGCTCAAGGAAGCAGTATTGCATTAATATTTCACTACCTACTTCCATGGAAGAAAATTTTGATTTTCATTCCTCCACAATGGCTCCTTCTCTACAACATCTTATTTCTTCTAGGCTACTCTTTCCTTCCTTGGTGTTTCTTTTACAACATATTGGCTGCAATTGCTAGTTTATATGTATATGATTTTAACTTTATATTTTATATTTTATTTTATTATTGTGTGGACGAGAGTTATATCTAGAAATGATAGGAGTAGGATCTCTAAGGTTTCTTCAAGTGTTGCAATCTGGAGTCAGTTGCCAGAGAAAGCGGGAAATGTGTGTCTATCATCATATTAAATAGACATATTTTCATGTACTTATCTTAAATCATAAAATTTCACATGTATTACACCCAAAATAGGATACATAGATCATCTTGCTAGATCTAAGAGAAGCTTAACTGAGGTCTCTTGAACAAGTTTGATTTCTCCCAAGAAGAAATTCTTTTGACAAATGGATCCTATGAATTGAATCTATTCTCAAGTATGTTCACCAACTCCATATCTTGTTGGGTATGTGTTATATTCTTTCCACGATTAGCCCCACGCGCTGTATGTTGCTTTGGGCGTAGCTGGGGGGTCACGAGGGGCGAAGCAGTCCCCACCGTTGGGGTCTGGGGCAGCGCCCCGACCAAAATTTGTTTTTGTGCAGACCCACTCATAGGCGGATTCGCCCATGGTTTTGTGCATGGTTTTGCACATGGTTTTGGGGTACGATGGTTTTCGACCCCTGGTATTTTGTAGATCCGGTCAAGGGAACTACGGTTATGTTCTAATCCAGGGTTAATGGATTGGGGTTTATGTATGCTTCGGCATGTATATATATGTGTTGTAACACTAAAAGGAATATAATGAAAAATCAAGGTGGTCGTCCCGATTTGGGATCCGGGGAAAATCTCTATGTTTATGTTTATGTTTTATGCTCTTGCTATTATTTATTTCTGTTAAGAATCATGTGTGGATATTATTAAATTTAAAACCTACATTTAGTGTAGGCAATATTGACTTCAAGGGGCCAGCCAGGTCACTTCCTGTTTTTGCTCGGGCACAGCGTGGGTCCTTGTGCGGTGGGAGATCTACGGGATCGATTCTTGCGGTGAAAGAAGATGGCGAGCGGCGGAAAGATAGAGATCGAGAAATTTAATGGTCAAAGTTTTGAGTTGTGGAAGCTCAAGATGGAGGATCTGCTGGTGGATAAAGATCAGTGGATCGCGGTAGATCCAGGTACTAAACCAACGGCAATGTCAGATGAAGACTGGAAGAAACTGGATCGGAAGGCTAAGAGCACAATACGGTTGTGTGTGTCAGATTCAATATTGTTGAATGTATCTGGGGAAGCTACGGCGAAGAATTTGTGGGAAAAACTTGGGACTTTGTACCAATCTAAGTCTCTAGTGAATAAGTTGTTCCTGCAGAAAAAGTTGTATAACATGAGGATGAAGGATGGAGACTCAGTGACAGAGCATGCGAACGCCTTAATCAATTCTACGTGTCGGTGCAGCAAATGCATTGATGTCTGATCTCGGATGAAGATAAGTGCATCAGTTTGTTGTGTTCTCTACCAGATTCATGGGACAGTCTAGTTATTGCAATAGGTAGCAATACAACTACCTTGAATTTTGATGACATTGTCTAAGCCTTGCTGTCGGAGGAAATGAGACGGAGAAATATGGAGGGTCAGAATGGAGATGCCTTATCTGTACGAGGAAGGTCCCAGAATAGAAACAAGAATAAGGTTTCGAGTGGGAGATCTAAATCTAGAGGGAGATCTAAATCTCCTGGAAAGTTTGTAAAGGTGTGCTGGAAATACGGAAAGGAAGGGCACTACAAAAAGGAATGCAGATCTAAAGCTCCTGAGAAAGGAAAGGGATCTGATGAAGGTCCTTCTGCAGAGGCAAAAACCACCTCGGATGAAGGTGTGGATGTGTATTTGGCTTCTTCTTCAAATACACATGTAGATCATGAGTCATGGTTGATTGACTCAGGTGCATCCTTTCACTTCACTCCCCATAGGGAGTGGTTCTACGAGTATGAGAAATATGATGGTGGTGATGTCTTCCTAGGGGATGATAGGAAGGCCAGAATCATCGGACGTGGAAAAGTCAAGCTGAAGCTGCAAGGTGGAAGGATTAGAACACTTCCTGGTGTTCTGCATATTCCTGCATTGGCCAGAAATCTGATTTCTGTAAGCAAGATGGATGATGCAGGTGTAAAAACAGTGTTCGAGAAAGATTCCTGCAAGATGGTTCAGGGAGCACTGGTACTAATGCGGGGAATTCAAACTGGAACTCTATACAAGATACAAGGTAGCACTGTTATTGATGGGTGTAATAGTTCTATGGTTCCTGAAAGTGGAGCGGAAAGCCTAGCTATCTCTGGAGAAAAGACCTTGTTATGGCATCAAAGGCTTAGACATATTGGAGAGAAGAGCCTTCAGATACTGCACAGAAATGGTATGGTAGAAGGTATGTCTAATTTTTCTCTGGATTTCGATTTCTGTGAACATTGTGTATATGGGAAGCAGAATCGGGTGAATTTTCCTTCTGGTGCTAAGAGGGCAAACAAGATATTAGAACTTGTGCACAGTGATGTGTTTGGACCTGTGTCAGTTCCATCACTAGGAAAATCTATGTACTATGTTTCATTCATAGATGACTTCTCAAGGAACACATGGATATATTTCTTGAGGAAGAAATCTGAAGTCTTTGACAAATTTAAAGAATTTAAGGCTCTGGTGGAAAATTAGACAGAGAAGAAGATAAAGGCGCTGAGGACAGATAATGGTGGGGAGTTCTGCAAGAAGGAATTTGAAGAGTTCTGTAAGAAGTGTGGTATAGCACGGCAGAAGACTACTCCATACACACCTCAGCAAAATGGAGTTGCAGAAAGAATGAATAGAACACTGATGGAAAAGGCAAGAAGCATGCTCAGTGGTACCGGGTTAGGACAAGAATTCTGGGCAGAGGCAGTGGAGACTGCATGTTACTTAGTTAACAGATCACCTTCATCAACGTTGGAGGATAAGACCCCACATGAGGTATGGAATGGTAAGAAACCTTCTATTTTACATCTAAGGGTATTTGGATGTGATGCATATGTACATGTTCCAAAGGAGAAAAGGACCAAGTTGGATAATAAATCTGAAAGGTGCATCTTCATTGGGTATAAGGATGGTTTAAAGGGTTACAAGCTTTGGAACCCAGAAACAAGGAAGGTTGTGTACAGCCGAGATGTGGTGTTTAGAGAAGTGAAAGATGTTGTTAAACATGAAATCCTACCAAAGGAACCTGAGAAGATAGAGTTTGAGCTAAAGGAGGATGAATCAGACTCTACAATAGAAGAAGACTCAGAAGATGAAGAGCCACAAACTCTAGCTTTGAGAAGATCAGTTCGGGAAAGAAGGCAACCAGAAAGGTATAGTCCATCTGCTTTCTGTTCAGATTTTGCCTTAACTATAACTGATGATGAACCCAGAACTGTCAGGGAGGCAGTAGATTCAGAGGATGGAAAACTCTGGAAGGAGGCCATGGTTGATGAAATGGCATCCTTACACAAAAAGTAGTTATCAGATGCAGGTAGGTGTAGAAAGTGGAAGAAACTCACCAGAGCAAATATAGGTGTTTAAAGAAGATGAATATGAGAAGAACAAGTGGAAGAAATACAAAGCTGGTTTGGCGCAAAGAAGTTATTCCGAGTCACAAGAATTGATTCCAGTCATATTTTCTCTGCATTGCCAAAGATTACTTCTATTAGATTACTTTTATACGGCTAACTGCGGCATTTGATTTTGAGATGAGGCAGATGGATGTGAGCAGCATCTGTTCTTCAGGGATCTAGAAGGGAAGTCTTATAGGCTTAACTGAAGAAGTGTAATTGAAATGAAAACTAGTATCGTTGAAGAAGTCTCTATATGGGTTAAAACAATCACCAAGGATGTGGTATCATAAATTTGATACCTATATACGGGGACTTGGATTCACCAGAAGCAAGGAGGATCATTGTGTTCATTTTAAATTAATTGGTGACCGTGTTATTTATTTGGTCTTGTATGTGGATGATATGTTGTTGATTGGAAATGACAAAGAAATTATTCAAGATTTGAAGACCCAACTGTTCTCCAAATTCGACATGAAGGATCTTGGTGCTGCAAACTATATTTTGGGCATGGAAATTAAGAGAGATCGGGCAAAGAGGAAGCTCTGGTTAAACCAGAGGAAGTATGTCGAGACTATATTACAGAGGTTCAATATGTAGGATAGTAAACCGGTGAATGTTCCTATTCCTGTAGGTGTAAAGCTGTCTGTTGAACAGTGTCCCAAGACACAAGAAGAAGAGGAGTATATGTCCCGTGTTCCATATGCAAGTGCAGTGGGTAGCCTAATGTATGCTATGGTCTGTACTAGACTAGACATTGCACATGCAGTGGGAGTATTGAGCAGGTTTATGTCAAACCCGGGGAAGGAGCATTGGACAATAGTGAAGCGGGTTTTCAGATATTTACGTGGCACTAGTGATTATGGCTTGTGCTACTAGGGAAGACAAGGATTGGAAAGAATGTTGGACATTCGTGGTTTTGTTGATGCAGACTGGGCTGGAGATCTGGACCAAAGAAGATCTACAAGTGGGTATATGTTTAGCCTATTTGGAGGCGCAGTCAGTTGGATGAGTAAAAGACAGTCTGTAGTGGCTCTTTCAACTACAGAGGCAGAATACATAGCAGCCACTCATGCAAGCAAGGAAGCGATTTGGTTGCAGAGATTGTGTTCAAGTATGGGGTTGGTACAGCAAGCTATAAGGATAGACTGTGATAGCCAAAGTGCAATTTTCTTGGCTAAGAACCCTGCTTATCATTCAAAGACAAAGCACATTGATGTTCAATATCACTTTGTTAGAGATATGTTTGAGGCTAAAAGGGTGTTGCTGGTAAAGGTGGACACTTTGAAGAATGTTGCAGATGCATTGACGAAGTCTGTGAGCACTCAGAAGTTCTCTTGGTGTAGAGAAACAATGGGTGTTGAAGAAGTGGCCCAATGACTAAGCTCTCCTGTGGCCCCCTGTGGAAAGAAAACAACAAGTGGGAGAATGTTGGGTATGTGTTATATTCTTTCCACGATTGGCCCAACGCGTTGTATGTTGCGTCGGGCGTAGCTGGGGGGTCACAAGGGGCAAAGCAGTCCCCACCGTTGGGGTCCGGGGCAGCGCCCCGGCCAAAATTTGTTTTTTGTGCGGACCCACTCATAGGCGGATCTGCCCATGGTTTTGTGCATGGTTTTGCACATGGTTTTGAGGTTCGATGGTTTTCGGCCCCTGGTATTTTGTAGATCCGGTCAAGGGAACTACGGTTATGTTCTAATCCAGGGTTAATGGATTGGGGTTTATGTATGCTTCGGCATGTATATATATGTGTTGTAACACTAAAAGGAATATAATGAAAAATCAAGTTTGTCGTCCCAATTTGGGATCCAGGAGGAAAATCTGCTCATTTATCTGTTTTATGTTTTATGCTCTTGCTATTGTTTATTTTATTATAAAGATCGTGTATGAATATTAAATTAGGAGTTAAAACCTACAATATCTACAATCTTTTATCCTACTACTATAAGTTGATCACAAATATTTAATTTCCGTCTAGACCATCCTTCATGGTGCCAAACATATGTCTTTTATATGCATGCCTTTTTTTTCACCACTTGGAATTCACCGAAACCCTTAATGGACTTTGATTATCTTGCATGGGAACTTTTTATGATTATCAAATCGTAAGTGCCTCTTTTACCCATTCATTGAGTCTCAACCGCATTCCGGTTTAACCATAATTGTTTGCATACCTTTTTATTTATTAATATTCATGTTATAATAATTATGGTGTTTGTAACATTCTACGGTGCTGATAATATCAATAAATAGAATGTAGAACCTTATCCATAGTATTCATTTAGTCGATGTTTTGAGTGAAAAACATGACCGGTCATCATTGAGAGAAAGAGGAGAGGGAAATATTAATAAATAAATGAAGGATAGTAAAGAGGAACATAAAAGCCAATGATCGAAAAACCCTACCCATAATGACTTAAAAGACATAAACTTAAAAGTCCTGCAAGTTAAAAATAGAAATAGATCTAAATTATAAAACAAGGTTAAATGTGGTGAAAAACTGAATTAATGTGTTAATAATAGTGTAATAAATTAAAATAATAAATACTATATTAATAGTTTAAGTATTAACATTAGTATGCAATTAATATGTTAATAGGCTAGCATATTGTTATTAATGTATTAATATTTATGTAAAACAATCAATTATTAATGTATATCATTGTAGTATATTTTAATAGAACAATACCAAAGTATTAATATTAATGTAATACGCTAATCTATTAAGAAAATATATCGATGTATTATTGTATTAATATCAATATATTAATATAATTTACTAATATAGTAACATATTACCATTAATGTATTAAACTATTTATAAATTAATACGAAAGTATTGATCTATTAATATTAATGAAATGTATTTTTGCTAAATATATGTATTAATATAATACTGTATTCATATTTATATATAATTATAATATATCGATAGATTATTATGTTGATATTGACGTTCTAATGCAATACAATAATATATTAATATAGTGATATAATGTGATTAAAGTCTTAAGCATAATAATACTAAAATTAACATTATAAATTTTTACTATTGAACTCTAAGGGTTGGAACTGTCGATAGAGCTCAAAGGTAAGATGGAGTTTGTTTCTATTAATCTCAAGTCTACCATTTTGATTGAGGATGTTTCAATGCCTTAATATATCTAAATAATCTCTAAATATTCATTTAAAGTAGTGATCTTCTTTTGAGATGATTGTAGTGTCTTTTAGGTAGATATGATGCTTAGTATAGAGCGAATGTTCTACAAGAGTAATGGTTTGAGCGCATTGACTCTTGATATCGACTATATGTTCCTTTATTCTTGTCTTAAAGAATATCTCAGTTTGACTAATTATTGTTTTGTTGTTTGTTCGTGTTTTTATGAGTGTCATATATCCTTGCAATGTTCATAAGTGTCACTTTTACTCCTAGCTAAAAGTTTTCTAATTGTCGTCATCTTATCTTTAGGAAAACATATTTCATATTTCAAAAGAAAGGAAAATTTCTATCTTTCTTTGAATTAGTAACTATCTTCTTTCACTCAACATGACTTAACACACAAAAGTGAGAAAGTACATATTTTTCCCTAAAAAGACTCACTTTCCTAACTTATCATTTACAAAATCCATTGTTGGTTGGAATTTTTCCCTATCCAAGCATAAGTATAATCTTAACTCATAGTGGAGTGCACTTGCTTCAATCTATGGAGCACACCCCTAGTCCACAAGGAGATACCAGTCCTTCTTATTAGTGACGACACCCTAGTTATCCTTCATTCTAGCGCACTCCTTTTTTTCTATGATTGTGCCCTCTGATTTCCTTAGCACACACTCTTCCTTGTTTACATGGTAAGCACACTCCAAAAAAATAAGAGGCCACTTCAATTCAATTAACCAACTCACTCCTCGAACAACAGGTGGCGAGCATGTATGAGCTTTATTTACATGTATATTTTCTTTATAAGAAAGCCCAACCCATCATTCATTCTCACAATAATTATTTACTATGGGATGAACACACTCTCTTAGCATAAGGGGTTTCTCTTCTATCTTGATAAAAAATAAGTTTTTCATTTCTTTCTTCATTGCCTTTTGATTTAGTGGCACTTTAGTTTTCATTAATAATGTTTCAGTTTTTTTTCACTTATTGAGTGGCCTTTTTATCCATACGTACTCCAACAAGTGTCATATTATTGTTCCAATTAGAGTTTCTTGTGGCTCATTACATTCCATGACCTTTCAAATTCTAGTCATGTTAGGTCCCTATAATAGTACTATATTCCGCTTATTGTTTTTGTTAGTGTAGAAACTTGTTGTTATTGTTGTTCCCATGCATCCACCACGTTTTCATTGTTGTGCCTCATATAATACCACTATTGTTATTATCGTGCCCTTACATTATTATTTTTATGTAGGCTCTGATTATATTATGACCCCTTAGACTCCTATATATACCAAGGAAATATTATCATTTGTTTTTTCCAAGAATTGTTAATTTATGTAACGTTACGTAGCCTTCCCCCTCGAACAGACCAATTTTTAAGTCATTGATCTATATATTCTTCTATTTTGTGAGATGTTTGCATAAAATTTGATATTAGAGCTTTGGATTCAATCGTTTTGCTTCTTCAAAATGGTCATCTTGGAGGTTTTTCTATAAAAAAAATTACGAGGATTCGTAAGATAAAATTGTAACCACATGGATCTGAAACATTGGTAAAGTTTGCGTACGAATTTTCGATCTTGGTTCTCTATATTTTCAGAGATATGATCCATAGATGTTATGGTTTTTGCAAGATCTAGAATTTAATCTAAAATAGGAAACCTAGGAAAAATCATCATAACTTTCACTCCAAGCATTAGATTTGAATTTTGTAATTTTTTTTTGAAATTAAACGGCATATAGAATTTTTTGTATCATTTTTAGGGCCGAAGGTTGAAAAAATGATACATGAAACTTTGTATAAGTTTTTTTATACTAAACGAGTCGATAATCAGGTAATCATAGGATATTGGGCATAACTCTTTCTTGTAGAATCCAATCTTAGATTGGTTTGCTAGGTTAGAAAGAAGACTTAAAGGGCTACCATAGGATAAAATTTTAGACCTTAGAGATCCAAAATTATAGATATACAATAGTATGAATGTCAAGTTCCTAAAACACAAGAAAAATGTGGGTAATTTTTTTTTTTTTTTGGCATAAATTTTGTCTGAAAAACCTATTTGAAGTGATTCAAAGGGCATAGAAAAGCATATATATCATTGTTTTATTCCAAAATTCCTCGAAACATAAAAATGGAGACACATAGTAAGCAACCAAAAATATCTTCTATGATGCATGATGATGAGGAAGAAATGCAACATTATATATCAAAATTACAATACCGTGCAAAAAAATTTACTCTCACAAAGAGGAACAAATTAAAATGGAACATGGATGGTTTAGAATAAAAAATAAAAATGGGAATGGAACATTTGAAGGATGGTTTAGAAACAAAAATGGAAAGTTTGAAGGATGGTTTAAAACCATAAAAGGAATATTTTAAGAAAGGTTTGAAAAAATTGCTACAAGAAATGCTTCCTAATGGAGACAAGATATTCCATGAAACTCATGAGGAGAAAAAAAGGAATATTAATCATGATTTTAGAGACTCTAAATTTTGGTTGAAGACCTACCAAATTCGAAAGATTGACATGAGGAATTTTGATGATAAGGATCTGGTAACATGGATAATACATATGGAGCAATACTTTTATCTATATAATGTGCAACCCTCACAAAAGGTATGTATTGCATATTTTTATTTAGAACCTAATTAGTTTGTATGGTATAAATGGATTCATTCTCATATACCACTTGAAACCTAGTCAATTTTTATGGAGGAAATGATAACTCACTATGAATATACAAAGAGAAACACTTTCTTTAACTAATTGATAAATCTCAAATAAAAATTTTCAACGATAGATCACGTTGCAGACTTCCAAAAATTGAATATTAGGTTAATGGATATTCTAGAGGATCATATGATTTATGTATTCATATGGAATTTAAAGGATAACATCCAATATGAGGTTGTCCATTGGGAACCTGATTCATTGGAGAAGATATTCAGGGTGGCAATAAAATTTCAAAGAAAAATTATGGAAACAAGGAAGTCTTCCACTCACAACTATAAATATGGAAGTGTTGGTGATCCAAGTCTTCCACAACCTACAAGGTTTACACCATAATAATTAGATAAAAAAGGAGAAAAAATGTTTTGTTACATTTGTGATAAAAAATACACTAAAGGTCATAAGTTTTCTTAGAATAAATTATTCTATGTAAATTGTGAAAAGAAGGAAGAAAAGGAACAATAAACATAAAAATAGGAGGCTATACACCAGGAAACAACCCTAGAGAAAGAATAAATGAATATGACCATATCTTGTAATGTATTGGAAGGAATTACCACTCCTCAAACTCTCAATATATAAAGGATATATCAAGAAAAAAAGGGTAAAAGTTTTGATTAATTCAAGTAGTACTCGTGATTTTGTTCATTATAATTTGGTCAAGTATTTGAATTTATTTATATATCGAGCACATAAGTGTCAAGTGATGGTTGAAATTGGAGTAACTATAAATTTCTTTGGAAAGTTACATAATATCAAGTTAACCATGGGGGAATGTGTATTGAATAGTCCAATTCTTTCCATTCTAATGGGTGGTGTTGATGTTGTACTAGAATTCCAATGATTACAATCTTTGGCGATGAAAGATTTTAATTTTCAAGACCTTTTCTTCAAAAAAAAATGGGAAGGAAAGGAATTTCAATTAAGGGGTATCACAAGGAAACCATGAAACACAATCATCTCTAATGGAATGAAAAATATTCTAAATAAAGAACAACAGGGTGTAGTTGGACAATTATTCTCACTAGAGGTTTAAACATCAAAATCATATATTTTTCCATATCTCCAAAAAGTATAAAAAAATGATTCCAAGGTATTTGAGACTCTTAAAGGACTCCCACCTATTTGTGATCATTATCATGATATTCATTTGATTTGAGGAACTGTTTGTCTAAACATCAGAACTTACAAATATTTCTATGTCCAAAAGAGTGAAATTGAACGTATGATTGCAAAAATGTTAGAGGTTGGTATAATTCAACCTAATAAAAGTTCTTTCCCTGCTCTAGTAGTATCAGTACACAAGAAGGATGGATCATAGCATATGTGTCCAGATTATAGGGAGATCAACAAGCTCACTATTAAAGATAAATTTTTCATTCCTACCATTGATGAATTGTTGGATGAATTACATGTAATATATTTCACCAAGATGGATCATCATTCAGGATACCATCAAATTAGAATGAAGACTTAATAAATTTTTAAAACAACATTTAGAACTCATGAGGGTTATTGTGAATTTTCGGTCATGCATTTTGGCCTTACTAATGCACCTTCCACATTTTAGGGTTTGATGAATTCCATTTTAAAACCCTTAGAATTTTTTTTTTAGTATTTCTTGATGATATAATAATATAAAATAAGTCCTTAAGGATAATATTCAACATGTTAACAAGGTGCTCAAACTATTGGAGGAGAAACAATTATACGCAAAAACCTTAAAATGTTTCTTTGGAGTACAAGAGGTGGAATATTTGGTTCATATTGTATCTCATGAGCGTGTTTAGGTAGATCCTAACAAAATTGAAACCATTAGGAAATGGAAAATCCTCACAACCATAAAGCATCTCTGAGGATTTCTTGGGTTGACAGGGTCTTATCGCAAGTTTTTTAAGAATTATGGGAGAATAACAATAGCTATAACAATATTAATTAATAAAGATGTATATTCTTGGACTCTAGAATAAACTAAGGAATTTGAACACCTTAAAGAGGCAATGTACCAAAAACTAGTCTTAGCTATGCCAAACTTCACGAAATCCTTCCTTGTGGAATGTTATGCCTCGAGAAATGGAATTGATGTTGTATTAATGCAATAAGGAACACCAATTGATTTTTAAAGTCATCCAAATCAAAGGAAAGTGTTTACACAAACAAATTTATGAGAAGGACATGCTGGAAACACTACATGCACTAAAGTAATGGAAACCTTATCTAATGGGAGGACACTTCAAGGTAAAAATAGATCGTGATATTCTTAAATAATTTTTTGGGACAAATAATATCTTCAGAAGAGCAGTAAAACTGGGTTAAAAATATGTTAAATTATGATTTGGAAATCATCTATAAGAATGGAAGCAAAATGTTGTTGCAAATTCACTCTCAATAAAGGATTAGTATCTAGAAGCATTTCTTAGTGCCATTTCTATTATCCAACCTGATTGGAAAAACAAAGCAAGGGATGAATGGAAGAATGACGAAGATATGTGGAGAATCATTCAAAATTTGAATAAAATTCCTAATACATTTGATACATTTAGCTGGAAAAATGATTCATTATGGTACAAAGATCTCTTATAAATTTGTATGGATACCTGACTCAAGAAAGGTATGCATTTTGAATTGCACACCTCCCTCTCCGGAGGGAACTTGAGATTTTTAAAAACTTCCCACAGGGTCAAGAATGAATTTTTTTTGGATGGGATTAAATCTGATATTGAATTTTTTTGGTAGAATGTTTAGTTTTCCAACAAAATAAAGTTCAGAAAATTAAGACCCTGGGTCTATTACAACTGTTAGTGATTGCAAGTCAGTGTTGGGAGGAGGTCTCAATGGATTTTATCATGAGTTTACTCAAGTATAGAGGGAAGAGTGTCATCGTGGTGGTGATTGATATACTTACCAAGTATGCACAGGTTTATGCATTATCTCATCCTTTTAAAGCCAATTCATTTACTACAGCATTTATAAAAACAATTCAAAAGCTACATGGAAACACAAATATTATTGTAAGTGACATCGATCCCATTTTCATTGGGAATTTTAAGACAATTTTTTTTCTTGTCTTGGTACTCAATTAGCTCATAGCTCATCTTATCATCGTCAATATGATGTGAAAATTGAGATAGTGAACAAATGTTTAGAAGGATATATTTTTTGTTTTGTATTTGATCAAAAAACATAATGAGTCAAGTGGTTACCTCTAACTGAATGCTAGTATAACACTTCCTTCCATATTGTAGCAAAAATTTCCCCATTTATGGAACTTTATGGATATCATCCACCATCCATCACATCATGTTTAAGATAAAATCCTAAGGTTCAGGAAGTGGAAGATCACATCGTGCATCAACAAAAAGTTCTACAACTCTTAAAGGATAACCTAAATTTGGCACAAAATCAAATCAAATAACATGCATATCAACATCACAGTGAAAGAAGTTTTGATGTAGGTGATTGGGTATTTTTACGGCTACAACCATACAAATAGATGTCCCTCAAGCAAGCTAAGAAGGATAATAAATTATGACACAAGTGATATGGTCTTTATAAGTGTTGAGATTCAACAAGATGACGAGCTTAGTGAAAAGAGTCGCCTTCACTAAGTGGGCTCACAGGTATTTTTGGAGCGAGTCTATTTTTAGACATGATGATCATATTTTAGAAGTTGCAGGATGTTATTTGTGGATGGTTGATCAAGTTGTAAAAATAGATGAAATTATATTTTTATAATATTGGGCGAAGTCTATTTATAGATCGCGAATCTAAAAATAGATGCATGTCGATTATTATTAGCTCTTAATAATAATCAAACTCTAAACAACAACTTATTCTCTTGGAGAACTTCAGTTTAGTATACAGATGTGGCACATCAACTCGCTGAGGTAATTATGCAATTCCCAAGGGTTTACTGGAGCTAACGCATGGAGGACTTAGTTAGAACTCAAGTGGTAGAGTTATGACACAGTTGGAAGAAGTAGTTATGGAGTTGTATTTAGTTTAACTTAGTTAGACCCAGTTGAGCTAGTTGTATCTAGTCTAACTTATTGATACACTAGTGAGAGTGGAGTGAATTAATTCACAAATAATAACTCATTAATCAACTAAACAATACAGCAGTTAACTACAGTGCATGGCAGTTTTAGTGGAGACCCAGTGGAGAGATAGGTGAAAGGGAAAGATAGACTATCTGTTGTGAATATAGTGATGCATTGATTGCATCACACACACATTGGAGTTGCCAATGATGATTTCGCAGTCAAGGCAAGGGTAATTAAAATTCATTCATAGCTATTCTTCAGTAGGGATTTTGCAGTGGAGGCAAGGCTAGCAGGAGGCAAAGATCGGTGCATGGATTTGCAAGATTGGTCTTGATTAGTGTATGACTATTGTACTGTACCAAGAGCTTGTGATAAGCTTTGTATGATTTGTATGAGATTTTCATATGATCTCCATGTTACATAATATATAGTTGGGGTTTTTAGCTTCAGGCTTTCCCGGTTAAAAGCTATGTTATGTGTGATTGATTATTTTTGTTTATGCTTCACATGTGTGTGCAATTCATTTTTCCACAGAAGATTAACAAGTGGAATTGATTCATTATTTTGCATAAATTTAAATAGTGTGAGATCAGGTGAATCAAGGACATATGCATGCTTAGCACATATAATTTATACATGGTATCGGGGCATTTTTGATTGAATATTGCAATTGTGAAGTGAGTTTGTGTTGGTGGACAATTCGAACTTTCTACAGAAGATTCTTGGTGCAGAAATCAAGTATACATTGAAATGTCTTTCAACGGGTTGAGATTGGAGTATGCCCTTGATGGGAGCTCAAATTACATAGCCTGGAAGGACAGTATGGAGGCGGTGCTCAAGGATAATAGACTGAAGGATTTCATCAATAGAAATGTTCCTAAGTCGGGATCTAGCGATGCTGCATTACTTCATGCATGGAAAAAGAAGACAGCAAAGACAAGAAGGATTCTGTTGGAAGGTGTGAAGGAACATATTGTGTCCAAACTTCACGGGAAAGCCACTCCATTATTAATGTGGAAGGCTTTGAAAAACTTGTTCCAAAGCATAAGTGACCAGAGGAAGTTGGCACTTAAAGACAATCTCAGAAAAATAAAAATGGAGAAAAGCAACAGTATTCCAAAATACCTCACAAAGTTTGTTCACTACAAGGATGAACTAGGAAGTGTGGGGGTTATTATTGATGAAGAATACTTGGTGAGCTTGGCTCTCCTTGGGCTTCCGAAGAGTTGGCATAGCTACGAAGACTCTGTTAATGGATAGGAGAAACTACCGGGATGGGAGCGACTTTGGTCGGATCTTGTACAAGAGGAGATAAGGCGGGGTACCAGGGATGGATCTTCATCGAAGAATGAAGATGAAAAGAATTTCACTTTGGTTGCCAAATCAAGGAAAGTGAAGGGGAAGAAAAATCCTTCAAAATCCGGTGCTAAAGGCAAGAAGAAGGATTTGTCTAAAGTGAAGTGTTTTCACTATCACAAGCATGGACATTTCACCACTAACTGTTCACAGAAGAAGAAGAATAAGCAGGCTGGTAGATCTGTAGTTGGAGAGGCCTTAGCCTCGAAATTTGAGCTTTATTTCTCCTTGATCACTTGCTTGGTTACAAGCTGCATGGGATTAGTGTGGTATCTTGATAGTGGTGTGTCTTTCCATATGACGGGAGACAAAGAGTTGTTTAGTAACTTGGAGGAGAAGGACATTCAGTGCATATAGAGATGGGAGATGATGGTCGGTACAGTGCGAATGGCATTGGGACAATTACCTTTGAGAGGGAGTCCGTTAATCCATTCTTGTTGAAGAATGTTATGCATGCTCCAGGTCTGGAGAAGAACTTGGTCTCAGTCACAATGCTGGAAGAAAAGGGTTATGATGTTGTTTTCAGTGAGGGAAAATCCTTCCTTCGACATAAAACAACGGGTCAAACCAAGAAGATATGGGTTCGAATTAAGAATCTCTACAAGCTGGAGGTAGATGGATGCGCTGCAATGGTGGGCAAAGAAGAAGAAGTGGTGAGCAAGGATGAGGGAGAATTATGGCACACGAGATTGGGCCATCTTCACCATGGCGCTTTGAATATTTTGCAGCAGATTTCTACTGGACTTCCCAACGGTACTCTTGCACAGTCAAATTAGTACAAGGGATGTACTATGGGTAAGTTTGTGAAGACCACCTTTCATGAGAAGGAGAACCATGCTTCGCTGATCCTGGAGAGAATCCACACAAACATGTGTGGACCATTCGTGGTTGCTTCCACAGCAAAACAAAGGTATTATGTGATATTTTTTGATGAATATTCTCGTAGATGCTAGATATTATTGATGCAGAAGGAGTGAAATGTTCTCAAAGTTCTTTGAGTTCAAGTCATTGGTGGAGAAGGATTCGAGGAAGCAAGTGAAAGCTCTACAGAGCGATGATGGTGGTGAATACATATCTGGTGAATTCAAAGACTTATGTACCAAAGAAGGAATTCAAAGAGAACTCATAGCGCCTCATAACCCACAACAAAATGGGGTCACGGAGAGAAAGGACAGAATGGTTGTGGGTGCTGCACGAGCGATGCTGCATAACCAGGGCCTGCCGATGCACTTGTGGGAAGAAGCGTGCAACACTACGGTTTATGTGCAAAACCATTGTCCTCATAGAGTACTTGGCATGAGTACACCTGAAGAAGATTTTACTGGTAAGAATCCTGATATTTCTCATTTGAATATTTTTGGCTCACTTGTTAACATTCATGTGATGAAGGACGCCAGGAAGAAGCTGGAGCCGATTGTAGATGTTGGGATATTTGTGGGGTACATAGAAACACCCCATAACTATCGTGTGTATTTGCTAGACATTCAAATGACTGTTGTGCGATGGGATATAAAATTCAATGAGGTGAAAGCTATGAAGTTGTCGCTTGAGAGGGAGCTACACTTGCATGCGGAGGAGAAACTTCTTGTTCCCAAAGATGAGCCTCTAGATGTGGATCAGCTGCAGGAGAAGATTCATGGACCGGAGGAGTCCACTCATGCAGAACCAAACATCAGACAAGGCAGAAAGCATACCACTGAAGCTCAGAGATTGAAGCTTGATGCGACACAGAATGTAGGATTCCCTATATCATAGCGTAGATAGAGACAACCACTTGATCAATATACTGGATACATGG